>LD688943.1:1893535-1906525 GCA_003118335.3 Papilio memnon
TCATATAATCCAGCTGTAAATACTTTAAAATGACTTAGCTTTTAATCTTATTTACTATAGTGTGTCTAAATAGATTAGTTTGACAATTTAGTAGGGATGGGTTGTGTATCAGGTATGAATCTTTTCTATTTTCGATTTTTACTCTCATAGAAGTTAGAATCGAAAGATTCATAGTAATAACTTATGGATTCAAATAAAAAAGACGGTTTTCTCAAATCAATAATGACCTAAAGAATCAATACAAAGAATGAGAGTTAATAAATATTACTACTATAGTACATAATCGAATTGGATTTCGCCATTATTATTGTCATCGCTATATTCTCTACACTATATTCATTAGCATTGTCCCCTAAATTAGTTAATAATTAAGTAATAATTTTTCTAATGTTCGATACATTTTATTTAAACCGAATATCGATAGTTCCTAGTCCGCTATGCGTGTTTGTTACATCACTACGATACCCGTCTATTAAGTACGGTATTTACCTTCATACAAAATTTCGATCCTTCATATGCGTCATTTATCAAACTAATCTATCTTATTTAGACAAACTATACTTTGTATATAAATTATCTATAAAAATTACAGTTGTCAAAAAGGTACAATATAGTGCGGCAAACTTGTCTGACCCGTAAGACTCTTGTTACATTAGTTCTGACAGAAAATATATCAAAACTATATAGGTATAGTCCGAAAAGCATATTATAGTGTTTTTAAAGTGATATTTTAATTTTTCACTTATCACTCAGATAACTGTCTATACAATAGAATTGAAATAGGCGACTAAAACGTCATTTGTTAATAAAATTTGATTGTATGTCATGAAACTATTATAGGTGTACAGACCTTTTGTCTAAATGTATATGTTTAAAATGGTGTAATATAGAAAACTATTGCTATCTCTCTTTTCTCAAGGAAATAAGAGGGATAGCGATATCGTATTATGGCCATGGATTCACCCTACTATAATTGAATTGTGCCTGTAACGTAAATATTTAACTGGCATATTTAAACATTTTGCTTCATGTATATCAATGTCTTCGTATTTACTAATTATATTAACTTATATCTTAGAATTTGTTTAATATTTTGTACTATTATGGCTTGTGATTTTTTTTGTTATTATAAATACACTTTCATACAATTTATGTTCGACATTTTTTTGTTTATTGAATGTACTATTAACAATACTTTCTACATTTCTTGTTAATGTCGTGTATGATGAAATGAATCATTTTTTAATCATTTTATATAGGAATTTTATAAAAGTTGCAGTTTTGAATAAAATGGTTGTTAATTCAGTTATAAAGGAATTGTTAATAAATTTGATATTGCCAGATGCAGTTTTAATGATCCTATTTAATTTAATTACTATAAACTAGCTTTCGCCCGCGACTCCATCCGCGTGGGATTAATAAAAAACAAAAGTGAGTAGCCTGTGTGTTCTTCCAGACTATCCTCTACATGTATACCAAATCTCATCGAAATCGGTTCAGCCGTTTAGGCTACAAACTCTAACAAACATCCATCCATCCATCCATCTAAACATTCGCATTTATAATATTAGTATGATTATTTTTTTAATAGAAGTTGATATTTGTAAATGGTAGTCTTACGGAATATATAATAGATTATCACACTTAACATTATAAATGCGAAAATTTAGCTGGATGGATGGATGTTTGTTAGAGTTTGTAGCCTAAACCGCTGAACGGATAAAATTTGTTATAGATATAGAGGATAGTCCGGAAGAACACATAGGCTGTTCACTATTGTTTTTCTTTAATTCCACGCGAACGGTGTCACGGGCGAAAGGTAGGAGACAATAAAATAACGTTTTTTATAATAATATGCGGATGAAGTCGCACGGGAAAAGATAGTATCTTATAGAACGAAGAATGTAAAAAGAAAAACGGCTGTATTCAGAATGAGATAAATGAAGCCTGTGAGGTTAAGATTTTTCCTCTATAAAAATCAGTCTAACCCCGAAACTATATATTTTTTTCTATTTCGTGGCAATTTTTATTCCAAGGTCCTAAATATGACAGTATTTTACTCTCGCCTTTAAAAAAAATACATTTTTTTTTATTTTGACGTTTGTGCTATGTGTGGCAATACTGACACGTGAGCATAGAAATAACGTGACTTTCTAAAAGTGGCAACATTTTTAGTGATGGCCGTCAGTCGCTTGGAATGGATGTGAGTGACCGTTACTGAATATTAGTGTTAAAAATTATCAAGTTTCATTCGACACGGTGGTTACATGTGAATTGAATTATATTCTCAAACATTTTGTGTGTATTTGTGCATCCTGTTGTGACTAAATTTTATGTGCTGTTGAGTAAATGAATGTTTGTTGTGTCCTTTAAAATAATAGGATAAAAGTGATTATTATATTGGATTACGGATTTCTGTGTATAATTAACAAACTACGGGTAAGTTAGACCTAAGATTATTTTTAGGTATATTTCGAGGTGTGCGTTAAAGATGTTGCCACGAATGCCTCCGTCTTGAATAGTTGCTAACGTACAAGATAACGGAAGATTACAGTAGATTGCGTTGATTTTGATAAGATAGTAACATCACGAAAGATTCTAAATAGCGTACTTTTTCTGATATAACCTTCTTTTCATATATTAGGCATTGTAAAGCGCACTTGAAGACTACAGCAAATGTTCATGCTCTATTTCTCTGTGAATGTTAAATTTCGAAATATTTTTAAGTGAATGTAGAAGCCTGTACAGTTCAGAATATTACTATTACTCATGCTGTGGCTATGATTCAAGGCACATGTTAACCATATTAATATTTTGACTATATTTACTTTCAGATTGTAAGCCTAATATCCAGTCACTTACTATTTTGCCCTTTTGTTATTATATTATAAATTTTATCCAATGTTTTTATTCTCCTTATTGCAAATGATATATCTAAAATGACCTTTAATATTCTTAACATGTACTAGCTAATTTATGATAGTCTTTATTTTAATGTTTATTTATGTTAAAATATCAAATGTTTATATAAATACCACTTAAAATTGGTTGTCAACTTGTCAAAGCAAAGAAAATAATGTTTTTTATTATTTTTTTAATAGTCTAGCAATTTCTTCATGAGCATTTATCTATCAAATTGGTGAATATTGCTTTATTAAGTAATAAATAATCAATCACTTTACTTACTAGAAGGATATTTCCTAAAATATTTATTCAAGATTTAAAATAATTATTGGAAAATAGTATAAAATTGCAATATTACATAATAAACAATGTAAATGCAGTTTTTTGTTAAGTAAAACAATTGTACAACCTTCGAAGTAAGATATTTGCATACAATTGCTTAGTTACTTAAGCAGAAGAACTGTGAAAAACAGTGTTGCCAATTTGGAAGAACAGCCTAACCTATTTTGATTCTTGTATCATTCTATAATTGGATCATCAGTTCTTCCTAAATTAAGCATAGCTAAAAATTTAAGCAATTTATTCTATTTGTGTTGCTTCTTTAACTATATAATATTAGACCTTCCCTTTAGGGAAAATAGTTGAGTGACTCATGAAATAGTTCTAACATTACTTAATAATGTAATTATTATTTTTTTTAATTTCAACATTATCTCTTCCACTTTTTTGTACCTACGAAAATGAAGTCAATAAATAACCTATATAAATGTTTATCAAATAAAGTTAATTAAGAATATCCATTTACAATATTGGCAACACTACCACCTCATATTAAACAAATTTTATTATTATAGACAATGAAGTAATCCTTGTACTATGAAATGAAGTCATCGCAATACTCATTATACAAAGACGGGCCAATTATTAAACATTACTATTAGTATTCCGTTGTAATGCAAGTGTGTTGCTAATTATGGTGATGGTTACATCATTTATTATATAACATTAGATTTGATGGAGGAGGTGATGTAAGCGATAGGAAGATAATTCTGGACATCATCAGCGTCACTTAAGTTAGACAACACATCTGCATTAGCAGTGATCACTGAATTTCAGTGTCCACTTGCTCATTTGCTACTTAAGATATAAAAAAATCACACTAGACATGAGACCATGGGCAACTATATAAGTGTGTCTACATGCTGGTCGGCACAGCTAGTTGAAGTTACATTAACTCTAATATTATCTGAATACAAAGCAATAATAATGCTATATGCCTTGTTCTGTGAAAACCATCAAAATGAGAAAAGTATTGTATCTCGGCCACATGCTCAGGCATGACAGAAATGATCGCCATCTTATCTTGATGTGAAAATTTGCCGGCAAATGATGTGTTGGTCGTCGAAAGAAATTGTGGTTACATATAATAACATCCGAGTGTGGACAGGAATTGAGAGTGTCACCCAACTATTTCGCCTCATAAGAGATAGTCAAAGAGGCACCTTAAGAAGTTGCCTTCTACAGGAGCTTCAATAAAATAGAAGAGACATAGACAAAATTAAGCTCATAATTTTCTACATAAAATACATCAGCCCATATGTTTGTATACTTATTCATAGTGTGGTCTAGCTAGGCTAGCGAAAATAATGTTTATATTTTATCAAAATAATAACCTAGATATGTTTTCTTGCAACACTAATGTTAAACTAGTTATGTTGACATCGATAACCTGTTTTTAAAACAGTTTCATTCCGCTGTGAATCAGTTCACTTTTAACATAATTAGTGTTTATGTAATGCATATTAAATCGTGTTATGCAGCTTTTGTGTTTAATCATGAGTAGATAATAATTAAAATATTTGGGCTCATTTATTGACTAGTAGCTGTTGCTCGCGACTTCGCCCGCGTGACATTAAATATAATATAACATATAGCCTATGTTACTCACTGATAACATAGCTTATTAATGATGAAACAATTTTTGAAATTGGCCCAGTAGTTTTTGAGTTATTTCAATACATAAAAAATTCAAAAATACAAATTTTTCCTCTTTATAACATTAGTATAGATGAATAGGTATACCATCTATTGACTGTTTTTGAAAACTACATGAATAAAACTACCAATATCTATTTAACATCACACCAGCTTTAATTTTATAAAAAAGTAAATGATGTTATAGTTCACTCCAATCAATTCAAATTTATCTCTTAATCAGCTTCAATCACTAAATTAGTTCTATAACTATAGAAATAAAAAGAGGGGATATGAAAATGTCCATGAAAATGATGGTCACCCTATCAAATCGGTATTCTTAATGTCCAGTGCAAATGTTTATTAAATCAATTGTTTCACCATGAGCTGGTAACGGCCGGCGCAACGCCGAGGTATTACGGTATTCGGGGATTGCTTGCACCGGTTAACCGTGGCAAGGTCGTGCGCCCTGTCACATAACTGTTATTCAATAATGTATTCTATTATTAATGCTGTAAGATATGTTATCGTGTAATTAAAGTTTGTACCGTGACAAGTTATGGACATAATCGTCTATGTTACTGCACAAGCGTGAAACTGCTATTACATATGGCTTTGGCCCACTTTACGGGTTATTTGAAAAATGTATACGGCATGTAAATTATTTCCGACTTTTCGTAAAGTGGCTTTATGCTTGTAATTAACATTTTTATCTGATTTTTAATTAATATTTATCTTTATTTGAAATTCATAAAACCTGTGCAATCTAAACGTATTTTTTTTAAGATGATTTTAATATTTCAGTGATTTCAATGTGTAAATCTCTTGAAATAAGAATTGTTTATTTTTATCACTAAGTAATCTGGCTGCTGATGAACATGCAAGTTCCTGTAGTTAAGTGTGAAAATCAAATTTTAGTTGAAAATAAGTTAGGTTATAAATTAAATTAGATACCACATATCCGTAGTTTAAACACTTTAATGACCGGATCTCTTCAATTTCGGATAATCTCAACGTCTGCTATATTTGTTTTTAATACGCGCTATAACGTGATTTCACTCGATAAATGCCAAAAGTATGCGAATAACAGAATGCCAGAATTTTTTTTTATTTGAACATGATAAAAAATTTCATATTCCGAAAGCCCAACTTTAGTCCCTTTTCCCATCCCATCATTTTTCTTTACCATCTTTTTTCTTATAAGAAAAGGATGGGAAGGGAACATGGAACTGAAGGAGACGCATAGGAAGCGGAAATATCCTCTTTATGTGCGTTTTCTCCAACGTCGATTAAAGGTAGGCAACGCATCCGCTATTGCGTACGTCTATGGGCAGCAGTCGCTTCGTCATTTTAGCGGATTCAGGTGGCCGCTTGCTCGTTCGCCACCTGACATAAAATATGCCTTTTTTAGAATTAACATATAAATTTGAATTGTAATGTTAGTGATTTCTTGCTAAATTGCGATATGTTTGTTATAATTTTTTTTTTGTTATTTGGGCTTTACGTTAACAATTTTTTTATCTTATTCTTGTAATATCAAGTAAACTGGCCCTCCTTCGGAAGTATTACTGTACAAAATATAACAGTTACGTCCATCGGATATCCTTACAGCTCACAACACCGGTCTCGTCCGACACGGGCAATGAAAACGCGCGCCGGTTTCGCAACCCGTCTGTACAGTTCACGGAAATCTGTGGAAATTGGAAACATACCGGATCTTAGGAATGCTAATCCGATGACCCTCGGGCTCACGGTTTCCGATTTTACGTTCCGTTTTAACGTTTTTAGTAGTTATTTTCAATTAATAGTTAATTATCGAACAGTTACATCGTAAAATTAGTTGCGAATGTGCTAGTTTTCGAAGAAGCCGTGTAACGTAAGTGATTATAGTTATTTTACAATAAGATTTTCTTTATCATGTATTTTTCATTATTGGACTTCGTAATAGATACTTTAATACAACTCGTGTATTTCAATTTTTACAAAACCACTTTGAATGTAATCCTTGTGCTTAAATAAAATGTTAACTTGGTTGTACCATCTAAGTGTTAATTGTACTGAAAAAGGAAGTATGATTTAGTGCACATTGTCTTGTCCGTACCGAGCTATAACAATTGCCAACGGCCTCGATTTAACGGATGACTAATGGACACTTTTCTTTAAATTCTGACTCGCATGCTTATATGTACCAGACGGTCTGGTCTCTTTCTAAACAAAATCGTGTTACGGTTCAATTGTTTTCATTCTCATTTGAGATCTTTCAAAGGGTCGCTGTCTAATTAGTAATATCCACAATAACATTACTATCTTTCGCCCGCGACTCCGTCCGCACAGAAAAAAACTTTTTAAATAACCTAAGTGCTCATCCAAACTTTTGCATTTATATAATAGTACTAGCTGTTCCCGTGCGGCTTCATCCGCATGAAATTATCGGTCCAAATACCATGTGATGGTGATGTTGGCAGCTCGTAGCTTACGGTCTCTTTCCCACATTTGGGTTTTGATCCAATTTATTTACCCCCTAAATTTAATAGTGTGAAAATATATAGCCTAAAGCGAGACGTAAGTGTAGGGCTTTTTATAAAAAAAGGAATTTTTAAAAAATATGCTGTAATTGCTGACATCTTAGGCAACAAAGAAGTGTGTGTTTACGCTTTATTATATTAGTATAGATTAGTAAGATTAAAATGAATATTATTATTACGTTGTTCTCACATTTATTGTAAAAATATTAAGTAATTAACTTAATTTAAGTTTAAAAATGTCCAACTTAATGTGGTTGCTGTTGGAAGTAGCGGATGGAAAGATAAAGTTATCAAGGTTTTTGAATTTGCAAATGTCAAGCTTGTTTCGGTAGCGTTGACCGTATTGTTGCTGTGGAGTTCGTTTTATAGAACTTAATGTTGGCTACTTAATGTCATGGGTCATTATAGATAAAAAATCAGCTTTGTTTTTACTAACCACTTCGCGTAAAGGACGATATGTAAGACAAACTCCATTACTTAAGTATAAATCGATTAACTAGCTAACTACTAGCTAGGTTTATGTTTCTTTCTATTTCATGTCAACATCTCCCCGTCCTTATCGCACTCACGTAGCTCACCAAGATTACGTCTTCTATCTCCGTCATCTCAGTCGTCAATCTCTTGATAATATCAATTTTTGCGCAATCCATCCGAAAATTAACCGACTTCCTAAAAGAAGGTTATCAATTCGTCTTACTATATAAATTATAACACGGCTCAACTCACGTGGGAACGTTCGGTGTAGGCACCGACAGTTTCGAACCCGTTGGGGGTCCTTCCTCAGGGTGAGTGATTATTTGGGTATACTCGCTATCGCGTCGCGCCGGTCACACTGTCGGTGCCTACACCGAACGTTCCCACGTGAGTTGAGCCGTGTTATAATTTATATAGTATAATGTCTCACGAAAGTTTTAATAAGTTAATCGTCTTACTATGTTCATATTCGTATTCAATATTTAATATCAGTTCTTTAGCTGGTTTATTCGTGTATCCTACCATATCCAAACAAACAAGATGTTTACGATAGTCTTAAATGTTTGCAAGAAATATTTTTCTTACAACTGGTTTGTTATTTAACCACACAAGGATGTCTTCTATAAAAGGTTTAATTGCGGTAGTACGGCTGCGGACGGTGTATCGACTACAAGGAATGCTGCTCATCTTTTTTACTACTCCCCTTTCCGGAATTACGTCACCCGGCAGTTGACAGCTAAATCACCACATAATCAACTATTTATTTTATTTTATACGAGCTTTCCGAGACTGTCCGTGTCGAATTAAAAAAAACAAAAGTGACCTATGTGTTCTTCAAGACTGCATTTATGGCAAATTTCATCGAGATCCGTTCACGTAAGGTCAGGCAAACTCTAACAAACATCCATCCATCTAAACTTTCGCATTTATAATGTTAGTAAGAAGTAAGATTAGCCGTTGCTTGTGTGTTGGCATAAAATAAAAAAGCAATCCATACGCTAATCTATGTAAACTAACTTTGTTTAAAAATACGTGTAGATCCGTTGAGCTATTGTATCCATCTACAAAACTCCATAATTTTCCTAAAACATGTCATCTCTCTTACTCTCAACGATAAACAGAGATAACAATATTTTTCCTGTTTTGTATGAGGTTTTCGGCAGTGGAAACCCAAGTTTATATATATGAAAAACAAGCCACAATACAGTAGGTCATATTTTGACCGTCCCTTGTTTTTCATTAAAACCAGTTTTATAATAAAGTTTACGTGCCCACCGGTTTGCGGAATTCCGTCGTAATTTTTTTTGGATCTGTATTGAGGCGTGCTGGAATTTTAAGGTAGTGTTTATCTTTATAAAATAACTCACGCTTTTAACCGAGAAAGGTAGACAGATATGGTGAGAGTAAGAGCACCGAATACGTTTTCATGTCATTAATTGATGAATTTATAGGTCGTAGACAGATATAGTGTAACATCTCACGTTAATGTAGATATCAGTTTTACTATTGTCAGCAATTGCTGATAATGCCGCAATATAAATGTAAACACTACACTGAACAATAATTAACAAACATGTCCGCACTTAAACATGTACTACTTAAGAGTTAAGGGACTTGAAATGAAAATTAAACATTAAATCGACCATAAGAATTAATCTATACTAATGTAATAAAGGATAAACACACACTTCTTTGTTGCCTAAGATGTCAGCAATTACAGTATATTTTTGAATAATTCTTTTTTTAACAAAAAGCCCTACACTTACGTCAGGCTTTAGGCTATATATTTTCACGCTATTAAACTTAGGGGTAAATAAATTGGGTGGGATAGAGACCATAAGTTGCTGCCAACATCAAGGAAGCAAGATTTGAATTTTGACATTTGACAAATGTAAACAATAAAATAAAGTTTTAATAATTTCACGCGGATGCAGCCGCAAGGGTACAGCTAGTTCCTTTATAAAGTAGGAAGGATAAAATAACTCGATCGCCCATCGAGGCAATAGTTTTTAGAGTTTGTTATATTATAGTAGGCAAATATCATACTTGATAATGTGAGTCATACAGTTAACACTATCGCCACTAACTCAGTATGTAGTTCAAATTATTCTTACTTTGTAATATAAACCTGGGGATCTGTCAGATTTTCTCAGTTGTGACGTCATTTCTATAGGATCTCTCGTCAGAGATTAAGACAAGCGTTTATTGTCTGCTTGTTCTATATTAAATTTACAGTGGTAGAGCCCGCTTTAACATCTTAGCATGAATGGGTCGGCTCGTCCGGTGCAATACCACGACCACACAGAAGACAGGCGTGAAGCGGGAGCAATTCTGCTTTTCGTCTGATGGATGTGGTGCCGGAGGGCCAACTTTAGTGCCTTTCCCAATCCACTTTTTTCTTATAAGGAAAGGATTGGATAGAAAAGTGGATTTGGCAGTGGAGGAGACGCATAGGAAGGGGAAATATCCTCTTTATGTGCGTCTCCTCCTCGGTCGATTTAGGGTAGGCAACGCATCTGCTATTGCGGATGCCTATGGGCAGCGGTCGCTTCGCCATTTCAGCGGATTTAGGTGGCCGCTTGCCCGTTTGCCACCTCATTGTATAAAAAAAATTAAATGTAGAGTTAAACGAGAAATCAAAATGTATGGTTAATTGCTCCTCTCAACTCCATCGGCAAATGTTGACTTGACATGTTTTAATCTTTACGAATCACTTCTGTCTTGAAGTGGGGAATTGTAAATATCTACACAAATAGACAAGAATTACCGCACGTGTTTCCACTAAATACTTCTCACATGAGTCGATATTAATAATGCTATTCAATTTTTCCAGGGTCAAATGTATCGAATGCTTTTGTGGTATTGTCAGGAAAAGAACTACTGATTATAAACATTCAAGCATAATTCTAGTGTTATAATTTACATAATAATAATACTTACATATGTATGTCAAAACTATAATTCTATTTTGACTACATCGCGTCGTAAGGTTTCTAATTCTGCTTGATAAAATTTAGGTTGTAATTATATAAAACAAAACGAGTTATTTTAATAGTAAGAAACAAATGAGTGTTTAAAATTCAACATCAACGTGGTTTTTAGGTGACGCTTTTAAATCACACTTCGTACTAATATTATAAATGCGAAAGTTTAGATGGATGTTTGTTAGAGTTTGTAGCCTAAATAGCTGAACGAATTCTGATGAAATTTGGTAGAGATGTAGAGGATAGTTTGAAAGAACACGTAGGCTACTTTTGTTTTTTTTTTATTCCACGCGGACGGAGTTGCGGGCGAAAACTAGTTTTTTTATACTACCAAAACAAGTTCTAGATATAAAAAATTAAAGACGACCGTGTTGTTTTAGAGACGGCTTGGCACATTGTAACTCTTAACAGACTTATCAAGCTTTAAGATGTAAAATTAAGATTAAGTAAGTAATAATAGCAATAATATTTAGACAGCATTCGTATTTTAAAATTGATTTCTTATACTAGTGAGAAAATAAATACCAATTTGTCAACCAAAAGGATTATTGACAAATTTCCATATCGCTTTTGATTTTTTTCTCGATCTGTCTATATACATACGTGCTACTTTAATAAAAGACTAGCAGTTGCTCGCGACTTCGTCCACGTGAAATGTATAATATAGCCTATTTTACTCAGCGATAACTTAAATGGTAAAGAATTTTGAAATCGGTCCAGTAGTTTTTGAGTTATTTCAATATATACAAAAATACTTTATAATATTAGTATAGACTTCATAACGGATTACATAATGTCAAGGCTATGTGACACTTGATGACGTCTAAGTACATATGATAGTCCTTACTATCTCTTCATTAAATACATTAAACCATTGCAAATGTATGTTCTTGCGTTGTTTGCAGTCCAAGGATGCTCAAGGTCATTATCGTGTGCGTATTATTTCTATGTATCCTATCTAGAAGTTTTATGTTTGTGGTTAAAAGGAGAACGGATTATGGGAAAATAAACCTTACTGTTGTCTTGTTAGAGTTTTTATTAGCTTGTGTTATAGTTAAATTGTAGGCTTAAGGTATGTTAATAGTCCGAGCAGGTATTATAAGTATATTTTGTACGTCTAACAATCTGACACCAATTATGTTGAGAAAGCGTGTAACAAAAAGATTAATGATTTGTTTGGAAAGGAATGGTCGAGATGTTATATTGATTGCGCTTGAGTTTTTTGTACCGGTTTGTAAAACAAATAAATAATTATGTAAATGAAAATGTTTTAATAACCCACATTTTGTTTGGGAATTAATTTTCAAATTTTCGTAGTCTTTTCTCTGAAGTATGTCATTAAAAAATATTTTTAACGTATTAAACAAACTGCTTTTCACCGACTTTTAACAAAATCCTTGTTAATTATAATTAATGGTAAACGGATTAAAGAAAGCGACCTTTTATTAAATCCAATTAACACGCCAGAGGTCGTTTTGCACGACTGTCTACTCAGCGACCTCATCCTTCGCATTGGTAGGGCATCGTTATCGGAAAGCATTGTTTGATGCCAATCATATCACGTACCCGACAAAACGGCACACAAATTAATACTTCTCTCCGTGAGTTCTAACAAACAAAAACTTAACTCTAAGTGAAGTTACTCATACGCATTCTATAGTTATTTCCTTAATAATCACTCAGAGAGAGTGCAGTAATTAGTGTTCTCCATTTTCAATGACTTTCTTTTACTAAATATACACTAACGTAAATTTAATTGCCCATTTAACTTTAAGTATGGTAGACTATGTGGTTGACTATGGCCTAGTCACCCTAACTTAGGGTAGGCTCCGAGCCCCTCGGTGGGGACGTATAGTGAGCTGGTGATGATGATGATGATGATGATGGTAGACTATGTAATAGAAAGTGATAAATTAACTTAGCTTTTTGTATTTTGCGGACTTAACCTACGTAAACGCCACTCGTAATATGTCAATAGGCGAAAAAATATTTAATTAACAAGATACTGGGTCGTATGCTGTCGAGTGCAGTTAAGTGCGGTACCTCAGATCTGCTGACACGAGGGTGCTTCAAGTTGAAGCGGGAACAGGGATCTTATTATATTCGGTTTCAAATTTTATTACAATACT
>LD688943.1:1932788-1946295 GCA_003118335.3 Papilio memnon
GACGTAATTACACAATACATGGTAGGTTACCACTACCGTAATTATCTTGGGAACTCTATGGTTATTGGACAATATTATAACCTTACTAGCTTTCGCCCGCGACTACGTCCACATGGAATTAAAGAAAGTAGTCTATGTGCTCTTCCAGATTATCGTCTACATCTATGCCAAATTTCATACAGATCCGTTTAGCCTTTTCGGCTACAAACTCTAACAAAAATCATCCATACAAACTTTTGTATTTATAATATTAGTAAGATTAGTAAGGCACAGGCATTTTATCTTAAAAGTTTCATGTCTAAACATCGTATTTCACCGGAGTAGGTAAATACAGTTTGCAAAACATACAGAAGCGAGAAAACCTTATGAATTTTTGATACAAGGTAAATGCCTTCGAGTGGGATGCGAAGTGGCCGTCTTAAAGTTTAATGTGATTTATGCTGTAAAGGAAACTCGCTGAAACTCTGCTATTTCACTAATTTGATTACAGATTCAAGAGTTTATCCTAAACGTTGAGCTTATTATTATTTAAATTTTAAGAAGAAAGTACGGATTGGAGGGATGGATTGTGTGAAAGAGGATGTGCGTAAGAAGGGAGTGAATTCAGATATGACGGCTGATAGAGATACATTGAATAGGTCATACTGTGCCGACCCTTCGTAGGGGCGGTTTGATGATGAATTTTAAACCTTATAATCTAGGATTAAAAGTTTTGAATTATTTACAATACTCAAGTTTAGTTTTAGTAGTACTAAATTACATTGGCTAACTCCAGTGATTACTTACGTTACTGTATAAAAGTCTATGAATAACTATTACCTTAGTAATTATTGTGCCTACAATTTTCAACTTTATTATAAAGTAAATGCTTGTTATTAAGCTCTAAATTCCAGTGAATAGATAGTTGAGATGCGAAAACCTCCATTCACGAGATTAGCATTTTAATTGCGATTGTCATTGTAAGTATAGATTGGTAATTAACTGCATGCATGTCCTATGCATTTCAAAGTAATACAACTCGTCTAGCGAGTACATCTTACTAATATTATACATGCGAAAGTTTAGATGGATGGATGAATGTTAGAAGGCTCAGAACGGCACACAAACTACTTATTTTTGTATTTTTTTAATTCAGCGTAAAAGATTCGCAGCCAATGTTATCAACATAATTATAGCGGCATTGAACGTGTTAACAAGTATTATCATTGATTAGATACTTTAGTTCATTAAAACACAGGGTAGGTATTATATAGGTAATGAAATATACATATCTAAAGTCAAAAAAATATATTTTAACCTATATTATAATTCTAACCTCAATTCTAACATTTTCAGGTCAATAACGTGTCACGTACTTGTACACCACATTAATATTTACAACACAATTTAAACCCAATGTTATAACAAAACAACGTACTACCAAAATCAGTACAAATATAAGTTAAATATTGTACGTACTGGTAAATAAGTATACCATTGCTGAGTAAAAACGTTGAATGCTTACAATGCAATATACGTCAAGCATTGTAACCGGAATTTCTGATTTGGCGACTTTTTGTCAGTCGTTACTTTTCGAGTTAAATTCTTTTTTAATTTGAATTTGTCACATTGTTCAAACTAGATAGAGCCTACTGCCGGATTTTTAACGGTTCAATGGTAATTTAGTCACTTGCTGTAGAAATCTACACTAAGGGACACCTTAACGCTCAACGAAAAGGATGCTGCGGTGGTACTATTGAATATTGTTTTTTTTATTCAATTAGGTGGCAAACGAGCAAGCGGCCACCTAAATCCGCCGAAATGGCGAAGCGACGGGTGCCCATAGACATCCGCAATTGCAGATGCGTTGCCTACCCTAAATCGACGGAGGAGAAGACGCACATAAAGAGGATATTTCCCCTTCCTATGCGTCTCCTCCACCGTCAAATCCACTTTCCCATCCAATCATTTCCTTATAGGAAAAGGGTGGAACGGTAAAGGAACTAAAATTGGGCCTCCGACACCACACTCATCAGACGAAACGCGGAATTTCTTCCGAAAAATATTTTATTGAAAAAAACTTACAATGTAAATAACGTTGCGACGATTTAATTCGGCTTATAAAACAAAATGAATATGGCTTTGTGGTACAAAAAGAGGCAATGCATAGGTACATACGAGTAGCTTTTTAATTTGTTAGAGTCTGTAATAACGCAGGGGAATTGGGGCGGGCCACGACACGCGCGGAATATAGAACAAATGGCTTTATTGTTTTCTAAAGCAGATTTATGCAATATCACAGTTATTATAAAAGCCACTTCCACTTTTGTAACATATAATATTACAAAAGTAACTATTTATAGATTAATTTTTTGTTTATTTCAATACGAAACTACGTGATTATAGACAATTAAGTCATGGATATTTCGATTTTTGAAAGAATTTTTTACGAGCATGAATATCGAGAAACGCAGCGTTTCTTCGCGACTTCTTCAACGGGAAAATAATAAAACTTAGTCTCTATGCCAAAATTCATCAAGATCCGTTAATCCTTTTTTAACCAACATTCCATATAAACAATTCAATCCATCTAAACTTTCGGAAATATAGAATTAGTATGATTTATAAAGATTTTTGTTATTGTTCCAGAGGGGCGGTGTGTGAGTGCCGCACCGCCATGTCGCATCACAGCGACGAGCAGGCGCTGCTGAGCGTCGCCTCCGACTCGTTCTGGGAGCCGGGCAACTACAAGCGCACCACACGACGCGTCGACGATGGTCACCGGCTGTGCGGCGAGCTACAAGCACTGGTGCAGGAGCGAGCTGATATAGAGAAGACGTACGCGAAAAGCTTGCGAGCATGGGGCAAGAAGTGGAATGATCTTATAGAGAAAGGTACGTTACCGATTTATTGTAAGCACAATCCGACTAGATATAGAACGTAAAAAGTCACTAAGTTTTGATTTGAATTATTGTCTGCATTGCTTGTTCGTCTTCTACTCGTATACTAATATTATAAAGAGGAAAGATTTGTATTTTTGTATGTATTGAAATAACTCAAAAACTACTGGACCGATTTCACCATTAAAAAGCTACGTTATCAGTGAGTAACATAGGCTATGCTTTGTATTGTTTTTCTAATTGCCCGCAGGTGTAGTCGCGTGCAACAGCTAGATAGTTTATAATATACCCAGGCGAATTGTAAACATCTGCTTACTCTATAGCAATCGTTATATTAATAGTGAGAAAAAATCTTTGTGGATAACTTAAGTACAGCTTCTAACTTTCTAAGTTTGTTTATAAGCACTACTTGGCAGTTATTTACTGACAACTCAATAATATAGATAATATCTATTTATTGTAAAGTCGCCAATAATTGTTTAATTAACTCTTTAGTCGAGAGTTTCACGAGAGATATTCAATACGCGACCACCCACAGCGGACCACTTACACCAGTTTGTAATGTTATCTCATATCTTTAATAGTTGTTAGAATAGGACGCGAATAGAATTTATTTATTGACATTAACAAGAGACAAAGCGGAGTTTTCTTAAAATAACCAGACCCATAAAAACTCAATTTTTATGACTAAAGAATCGTTTTTACATAATTTTCTCTAATTTATTAAGAAATGTATATCCAAATTACCAAGTTATGTTCTATACAAATTTACTATCCCTCTTTCTAGTATTTACCCTTTTATTCCCCCTTTAAATCTCACACCCTTTATCGTTATTTTGTCGAATTCAATTCTTATTTTATGGTTTCTTACTGTGAAATGTGTATCGTCTTGTACGAAGTCTTTGATCGTATTAGGGGACGGGCACAAAGATCTTTGCATAGCTTACAAGGGCCCTTTGACATGTCTTTGAGGGCCGGATGTCTATTGGGTTTTTGTTTTATTGTATTGTAGATCTTTTAAATAATGTATAAGACATATTAAAAGCGATCTACATGTTTGAATTAATTTTACATGTTTTATATTGTAATTTCTTTTAAAATGACTGTTGATTTTAAGACATAATAGCGTTGCCTAATTAACCATTAGTCAACTCTTAGTGCCAGTTAGTTAATAGTTTATTTTAAGTAAATAACACATCGCAGTATATAGGAACATAAATATACCTGTCACGAATAAACTTACGAACATGTTTCTAATGCAATCAGTAAACATTTAACGTAAGCCCCGAACAGTTGCATCACCGCCTACGTAACGACGGACAAACAGACACTTCCTAGTATTGATATATTGAACTGGTATTAAGAGGATAGGAATTTGAAAAGGTTAGACCCGTACGCATCGCTACGCACCTTTCTAAGCGAGAGTTACAGACCTAATAATTACGTCAGATACAATTAACTAGCTGTTGCTCGCGACTTCGTCTCCATGATATTAAAAAAATAAAAGATATAGCCTATGTTACTCACTGATAAGGTAGCGTTTTAATGGTAAAAGAATTTTTGAATTCTGTCAAGTAGTTTTTACGTGAACGAATACATACAAAAATCCAAAAATACAAATCTTTCTTTATCATATTAGTATAGATTAAATATGTCATCATCATCATCATCACCAGTTCACTATACGTCCCCACGAAGGGGCTCGGAGCCACCTTAAAATTTGGGTGACTAGGCCATAGTCAATATGTATGTGTATGTGTATTATTAAAAAAAATTACATGTTTGTTATGTGTAAATCGCCCTAAAACACGTACTACGCTTGTAACACTTATGTATTTTATTTCGTATTACATAATAGTTATATAACGGTATGTAATCAGTATTGTTAGGTATTGAAAGTTTTCGAGGGTGCGGCTATCGGTTATTCAGATCACGGGATCCGAATTGCATACCTTATCGGAAAACGAAAGTATCGTGCGTGAACACTGATTAAGGTGCAGTACATGCACTGACTTTCTAGAAAACATTTCTACTTTATAACAACAAGACTCTAAATTTCTATTTTTACAATGTATCGACATAACTGTTATTATAATTGTAGGTTTATCAGCGAAACATTTTCATAAATATACAATCTTCAACCCTTATCTATACTTCTATACTAATATAATAAAGCGTAAACATACACTTCTTTGTTGTCAGCAATTACAGCATATTTTTGAATAATTCTTTTTTTAATAAAAAGCCCTACGCTTACGTCACGTTTTAGGCTATATATTTTCACGCCATTAAACTTAGGGCGTAAATATTTTGGATAAAAACTCTAATGTGGGAAAGAGACCATAAGTTGCTGCCAACATCAAGGAAGCAAGTTTGCCATGGTTTGTCATCATGTCATGTCATTTTGACAATTGCAATTGATAATTAGACAAATGTACAATGTACAATGAAATAAAGTTTTTATAATTTCACGCGGATGAAGCCGCACGGGAACAGCTAGTAATATTATCGTAAAGAGGAAGGATTAGCATTTCTTGTATGTATTGAAATAACTAGTCTTTGATGGTTTTAATACATGTTTGACAGTGGAAACTCGTGGTGTTAATAAAATATACGCAAGGCTAAAGTGAAAATGCTAGTGTATCAGGATTTATATATCAATCAAATTGCCATATAATTTGTAGTCGCTAGTATGTAATTGCTATGATTAATGATCTCGCTAGCACAATGCATTACAAATAGAGGTGGCGAAACATCAATTTCTCATTTTACCACCGAAAACTTTTCGCCACTCGGAATAGCATGTCTGTTTATCATTAACTCTGTTCTGTTCTTCTGCAAATGACGATTGTCGGAAATGACATTAAATTATTGTCAAAATATCATCTTTATCTGACTTGAGTAATGTAAGGTTGTGTAACTGCGGTCGTTCGAGCCCGTGTTTACTTGTAGTTTACACAGGCATTACGTGAACACCTTAAGTAGTTTTTTTACGTGTAATACGTGTGAATGTTTGGGGATCCGTAATTTTAAATAAATCGCTAGAAAAATTCACAAAACAAATCGTACTAGTTGAAGAACTAAAATCATATGATGTAACTAGCTTTTGTCCTCGACTCTGTCCGTGGAATTAAAATAAAACAAAAGTAAGTAGCCTATGTGTTCTTCCGGACTATACATCTAGGCCAAATTTCATTGAGGTCCGTTCAGCCGTTTACGCTACAAACTCTGACAAACATACATACATCTACATTTGCATTTATAATATTGGTAAGTTCATCATCACCAGCTCACTATACGTCCCCACCAAGGGGCTCGGAGCCTACCCTAAGTTAGGGTGACTAGGCCATAGTCAAAACCACGCTCGCCAAGTGCGGGTTGTTTGACTTCACACATATCTTTTAATTTCTTCGCCGATATGTGCAGGTTGCATAACGATGTTTTCTTTCACCGTAAGAATATCGGGTAAATTATGTATATATGAAAAATCGAAAAATCATATTGGTACATGGCGGCGGGATTCGAACCCAAGACCTGTAGATTACAAGTCTAGTGCTTAAACCACTGAGCCACCGACGCTCTTGGTAAGATAGTAAAATTTAATTCTGATAAATCGAAACGAGTTAATCGAATGTTCGGGTAAAATAAGAGAAATATTAAATCTATGTTTATTTTATTACAATACATTATCCTTAAGTTTTAACAAGAAAATTATGTTTCTTTAACAAAAGTGTTTCCACTTACTGATTACGCAGCTCCACTTACATATTTTAAGACAATTTCACTCTTGTACTAAATTATACTTAATTCGACTTGTCGTAACTTGAGGTAATTCGAACATCGTTTTCTGGGAAATTGACGTTATTTCTTCAGTTACTTAAACTCTCGATTAGTGTAGATTTCTCTTAGTAAATCTTACTAATCTTACTTCTTACTTCTTACTAATATTATAAATGCGAAAGTTTAGATGGATGGATGGATGGATGGATGTTTGTTAGAGTTTGTAGCCTAAACGGCTGAACCGATTTCGATTAAATTTGGTATAGATGTAGAGGATAGTCTGGAAGAACACATAGGCTACTCACTTTTGTTTTTTTTAATCCCACGCGGACGGAGTCGCGGGCGAAAGCTAGTGAAAAAATAAATATTAAATTAAATGTATTGTATAGTTGCTGCCAGATATCTCAGCTGATCGAAACATCATGGCAGTCGCCGCTCAGAATGCAAATTTAGACATCTAAATCAAAAACTCCTACATAGGAGTACGTAAAAAGATGCTAGAGAAGGGCTTGGGCAGTCAAGATATTTGGAAAGACTTATACAAGTAGAATAGTCTGGATTAAAAATTAGTTAATCAGTGGTTTAGATTGAACATCTTAATCCTTTGACCCGTACTGAACCAAACTAAGATGTAAGCCTCCAATTCAACTCGTAATTGCAAACCACAATCCTACAATCCTCTCCCCGAATACAGATAACCGCAAATGATTTTGAAACTTAATTCACTGTATATTTGGTCCAATTCTAATGAAAGGAACTAAGGGTTAACTTTGTTGTTGGTAATTGAGTTTAAACTTGTACATTTATGTTCATTTGTAGTCATATTGAATAGCATGAACATAGACTTCCATTGCTGTTTAACTTATACAAAAACATCTCGGCATCTCTATTTTTTAAGATAGTATGAGAGGGAGAATATATTTTGTAAGTGTTTTAGCTGTGGAAATCCACGGTGACTCTTTACAATAATTGCATTTTAAAATATCAATAGGCAAACATATCTATCTGTATTCCTTGGAAATTTTTAGAAATGACACTAGACGTACATACTAATCTTATTATTCTTACTAGCTGTTCCCTTGCGGCTTCATCCGCGTGAAATTATAAAAACTTTATTTTATTGTTTACATTTGTCAAATTCATAATTACAAATGTCAATGATATGACATGATGACAAACTATGGCAATCTTGTTTCCTTGATGTTGGCAGCAACTTATCGTCTCTTTCCCACATTAGGGTTTTTATCTAAAATATTTACCCCTTAAGTTAATGGCGTGAAAATATATAGCCTAAAGCGTGATGTAAGTGTAGGACTTTTTATTAAAAAAAAAATTATTCAAAAATATGCTGTAATTGTTGACATCTTTGGCAACAAAGAAGTGTGTGTTTACGCTTTATTATATTAGTATAGATTATACCAGAGTCTAGCTGTCTTACCGGAAAGAAAGTAAGCATAGAAATACTATTCAAGGTGGTATTGTATAGGAAAGTGGTACATCCTCGGTCGAGTATACTCATTTACGCCACTTCGTAAAACCAATATGACGCCTATTCAATATTCATTTGTATAGTGAATACTCGAGTTTGAAAGCTTATCACGAATTCCTGTCGTTTCCGTAATCATCGACAATGTATTAGGTTTGTGTAGTGCCCTATCGGGAGTAAATGACACCGACGATTTTATAAAGTCGATGGCTTTATGAATACGTTCTCGCAACTGTCACGCAAATGTTCGTGATAGACCCCTGAGGTCACTTATCACAAGAAGGACGACTTGTCACTCATTATGAAAGTAAGGTTACACTGGAAAGAGATCTCGATTTCAAATTATATAATTGATACTATCGTGATAACTTAAAAACTCAGAGCTACACTTCTCGCGAGGATCGCGCGCCAAATCCCCTCCGTCTGACATTGACAGCTGTCAGTTAGAGATGTGACGTTTATGCCAGTAATCTAGTGTTGCGCCAATTCTACAGCGCGGTACTAATTTTCTTCCTATCAATAGTATGAGTGAAATCTTCTTAATAATATTATAAATGCGAAAGTTTAGATGGATGTTTGTTAGAGTTTGTAGCCTAAACTGCTGAACGTATCTCGATTAAATTTGGCATAGATGTAAATGATAGTCTGGAAGAACACGTAGGCGACTTACTTTTGCTTTTTTTAAAATTCCAAGCAGACGAAGTCGCGAGCAACAGCTAGTATACTATATTTAGTTAGTAATGATCATTATATGCTAATTTAAACTTATATAAGGTTCATTTACATAGATTAGCGAAGCACCAATCTCGGTGAAATACCGGTGTTCCTCCCCTAATACCTCACTTTAATTATCTTATAGCGCCAAAACATAGCGCGCGATATGGAGGGTTGCCAGTTTCCGCGAAGGTTGCATTAATTCAGGTCACGTGTAAGGTTAATATTTAGTGTTGGCTTATAAATTGAGTTAACTTACGAGTATATTAGCACAAATATGCTTTATGTAAAAATAATCTACATAAAATTAAACTTTGTTTTGATTGTTACGTGTGATGTGCTGTGTGTTACCCAGGCCCGGAGTATGGCACGATGGAGGCAGCGTGGAAGGGCGGTATGGTGGAAGCAGAGCGGCTGTCGGACCTCCACCTGGGCGTGCGCGACCGCCTCGTCAATGACGTCATCGCACAGATCAAGAACTGGCAGAAGGACACCTATCACAAGGTACAATCTCAGGATTCTATGTGTTGCAAAATTCAGCTTTAAGGCACGTATAAGCAAATAGGGTCACGGCAGTGAAGGATTTTTTATTGCGAGCATTCCTAGTGTGGATAGTATTTGCGTGAAATGTTACTTTACAAATTACATACATATTTTTATATTCATCCTCTTAGTGCCAGAATGATAAGAAAATTTTTAATAACCTCTTCTATACTTATTGTATACTAAACAAAAAAATAATTAATTGTTATGTATCAAGACACGTGTTCGTGATTATGTTACTGCCATTCGATATTCGGTTTTGACACAGAGTAGCTAACTTCAGAGACTAGCTTGAAATACAAAAACTATTTGAAATCATACTAGCAAATGAATCGCACTGTATTATTTTTCAAACAAAAGTAACATTTTATATAATTCAAATTGACTTCTCAAATGCAGTTTTTACTACATAACTTTTTCTGGTGAATATGCCATCTTGTAAGCGAAGGTGAAATGGTTTTGCTGTCGTCCACGACCTCGGTCACCTCGTTATCTGTGTCTGGCAACACGCCAGTACTGTGACGTCACAATATCTACCATTTGACTGCAATCAATTATAACATATACGAAAATGGTTCCATATTACAGTACTTCAGTTACTTTGATTTTGAATTTAGTTTGTATTACTTGGACATATTATATTTGTAAGAAAACAATACTTGTGAGACAAAAAACTGACTGATTGACCTATGATTCTCCAAAAAAAAACATAAAAAGGTACATCCCTCGAAAACTTTTACACTTAGATAAATTGTGTATCTTTTATTATTTTAATTCATGAACACAAATTATTACATCAATCGATTCAAAGAAATCATGTTAAGTAATAAATTCCAAATATTAAGCAATAATTACGTATTACTTCAAGTAAAACAAGTTCGAGTTATTGAACGAGTTTTTCGGGAACCCTTGCATAAGCCAGTGAAAGTTTTTAAGAAAAATACTTTCCCTTTTCTTTGCCTGTAGTATTCTAGCAATTTCCTACTTAAAATAAATTTACATATATAAATGCCTTTAGGCAAACGTATACCATTTCTCTCAATAGAACGTGTCTACATTCTATGCGTAATCTGTTTTAATGAGTCAAATTATACATTGCAGTGAAGACTGACTTCGTCTGTTACCAGACGTTTAAATAATATATAGACAAGGCATAGTGAATAAAATTTCACCGGTACTTTCTTTGAAAGGTACTATATTGTCAAGTTAAGTACGCCACTTCGTGTTACATATTAGTAATTAATTTAAATACAATGAATTATATTGATATGTGGTTTTGAGGATCTATCGATAGATAGTGTTAGTGATGATTGTGTGAAAAATGTTTCAAGTGTCAACTGCCTCCTCTATATATTTGAATCTCTTTGTATGTTGCGTAAAGTTTGATTAGCATGCAGCAGTGTCACTAAGGCAATGTATTCTGTAGGAATTTTTATGTTGTTGATTACCAAAACGATACATATTACCAATCGATTGTAAGAATTGAATACTGCTTTTTTATCTAGTAATTTCAAAATGTCTACTAATATTATGAAATATTCAAAACTACATACGGATCATTCTCTTCTTTTCCACTTGATATGTTTTTCTAACTTTACAAAACACATTTGAGAAATTAGAAAATAAAAGGTCGGTTTCTTCTCTTTTATGTACGAAAACCTTATTTTTACTTTAAAAATATCTTAATTTTGCTGTTATTGATGAAATGCACTTGACAATCACTTCTCTCTCATTTACACTTAATCTTTAGTTTGATGTTATGATTCATACTTATTTAGATTCATTAACTAACTTACTATAGTGTATGACATCCATTAAGGATGTCCAGTAGCGCAAGGCATGCATTGAGCGGTCTCATCTCATGAATAATACCACGCATGCGCTGCGCTGCGCCTTAAGTTTCCTGCGAACCTAAATAGAATTGTCACTCTATGTGATTTGTTTAAAATGTTATTAATATTATAAATGCGAAAGTTTAGATGGATGAATGTTTGTTAGAGTTTGTAGCTTAAACTGCGGGACAGATCTGGGCGAAATTTGGCATAGTCTGGAAGAACACATAGGCTACTTGCTTTTGGTTTTTTCATTCCACGCGGACCAAGTCGCGAGGAAAGCTATTATAGTTATGATACTAGCTGTTCCCATGCGGCTTCATTCGCACTAACTTTATTGTTTAAATTTGTCAAATTATCAATTGCAAATGTCAAAATGACATGACATGATGACAAAGCATTGCATCTTGTCCTTGACGTTGGCAGCAACTTATGTTCTCTTTCCCACATTAGGGTTTTTATCCATAATATTTACTCCCTAAGTTTAATGGCGTGAAAATATATAGCCTAAAGCGTGACGTAAGTGTAGATCTTTTTATTAAAAAAAGAATTATTCAAAAATATGCTGTAATCGCCGACATCTTAGGCAACAAAGAACACGTCATATATTTATCTAAGTTTTTTGTAGCTAATGGTAACGTAGGTTACCCATATATTTTTCTTTATAAATTTAGTGTTCTCAGAATTTGTGTACCTAAAATAGTATCCTTTTTATAGAAGAGTTTGATGGTGTAGCCCATACTGTGACGTCACCGTACACGGTCATGCGCATATTTTATTCCAAAACAAGATAACAATGGTTGATGCAAAGTTGTGTATAGATATTTATGCAGTTTGATGTCTACTTTAACTTAAATAGATGTAATTATATGCACTTGAAAAGTATTGGAATGTGTTATTTTGTTTTGATTACAACGTTTTCAAGGATAATTGTAAACTATAATAGTTTTGTGTTTTACATTAAATTAACTATCATGTTAATATGTTAGTATAAATGAACATAAATATGCAATACTAGCTTTGGCCCGCGACTCCGTACGCATGGAATTAAAAAAAAAACTGAGAAGCCTATGTGTTCTTTCAAACTATCCTCTACATCTATGCCAAATTTTATCGATATCCGTTCAGCAGTTTAGGCTACAAACTCTACCAAACATCCATCCATCTAAACTTTCGCATTTATAATTTTTGTATGATTATTATACTGTATAAATACATTTTGGACATAACAAATATTGTGAATAATATTATAAAGAGGAAAGAATTGTATATATGTTTATATTGAAATAACTCAAAAATTGCTTGGCCGGTTTCAAAGATTCTTTCACCTTTAAAAGGCTACGTTATCAGTTTTTATTATTTCTTAACTTCACGCGGACGAAGTCGCGAGCAACAGCTAGTTGGGAATAAAAAAAAAACCTTTTCCCATTGACAAGTTGCATAGCGTGGGTTTGTGGGAACTCCGCGAACTTGTTTATGACTCACAAGTACTTATTGTTTCGAAACAATCAGCCATTGGATCGACCACCAACGATCAAGTCTGTACATTTGTTAAGAATGTTCTTGTAATGTACTGCACCGATATTATTTTAAACATGTCAATAAGTGATGTTCAGTCTACATATTACATCTGTAACTTCAGAGATATAAATATTTAGGAGCTAATACCATTGGCTACTAAACAAGTTAATTCATTCTACAACTTGGCATAACGAGATAACTTGGATGTTTTAAACGATACAAGAAACATAGTATGTATATATATTGTCTGCTTTGACTTTTAACCGAAACAATGCGAAAGAAGTAACACCCTGTATTTTTATGTGCTTCTTTTCAGGGTTAAAGTAAACCTTTGTAGAAAAGAACACGCTTTTCTCGTATTTAAAAGGAATGGTATATGTTGCAATGATAATTTTGTCAAATGTAAATAATAAAATTAGATATTTTCATGTGGATGAAGCCGCACAGAAATAGCTAGTCATAGATAAACATAAAAATATTATAGCCATTAGTATAATATGTTTGTATGTCGTGAGAGATAACGTTATATTATCGTATATATTCTAAGTAATTTTTATGACGGAAGTCAGAAGTTATTCGGAGTTTTATTGTGATGAGTGATAAACAAGGACGTTTTATACAACAGTGAACAATTTATGATTTTTATATTAACACGTGAATTATTTGCATCAATAACTTAAAGCTATTGGAAATTATGCTTAAAATAATTTAACGAACAATTTTCTTATTGGTATATGAAACTACGTTGTTAA
>LD688943.1:1946310-1959521 GCA_003118335.3 Papilio memnon
GTCTTATTACCTTTATTTGACATAAAAAGTCTTGTAAAATACATTTCGGTGTTTGTAGTATTTTATCTGCACTCAACGAATACAAACCCACTCCCTTTTACGTCGTAAAATGCGGTTACCATTCGTTCGGAAGTTTTACGATTATTTTACAGCTTAATTTGGGTACTTTTGACAGTTTATTTCAACTAAATCCAGTTTTCGAACTTCGAATTCCTCTCAGTCTACCTCATGTAATACGTATTCAAAGGTTTCTTAGGCATATTTCTAGTTTTGCTTCTATTCCTTAGAAATTAACCTACAAATAAGCGTAAAGTTTTATACCCGATATGTTCAAGAACATATTGTCAGTTTTTTAAGAAATAGTATGAAAATATGTCGTCAGTGGAAACCCATCTTTCTAGTATTATAAAAGCGAAAATTCAGATGGATGGATGGATGTTTGTTAGCGTTTGTAGTCTAAACAGCTGATTGGATCTTGGTGAAATTTGGCATAGACATAGAGGGTAGTCTGGAATTTGATATAGGCTGCTCAATTTTTTTTTAAATCTACGCGAACGCAGTCGCGGGTGAAAGCTAGTAGTAATATAAACCTTCAGTCAGATATTTTATTTTCTTAATTATTTTGCAATTTAAATGTACATTTAATATTCGCATATAAAGGCGACAGCAATCCGTCACGGAATGAATGCTGTACGTCGTCTACATCGCAATGCTTTGTGCAGACATTGTGTGCCTCGGGCGGTGTCGTGCGCTGTATAAACTTTACTATTACATTTTGTCATACAATACCTTGTAATATATCACTATGTATACATTTTATTAAGTTTATATAAATGTTAAAGGACGACTCTCATGACTACTATATGGTAATCTGGCCTAATAGCCACTGGCCACTTTATTGTCTGCCTTTTACCTTGTATAGGGCTCTTGATAATCAGCCTTATGTCTTCCACAGAACGCGGTCCGCTTTTCACATATTGGACTATTATCATCTCATAATTCCCACAACTTGGTTAAGGAAACTAAGGAGATTCTTTAGTTTTTATCTAATGATTAACTCATGTATGCACATAGGTGACCCATTATACGAGTATCGTCTAAATACGGCTCAATACGGAAGCACAGTATCAGATTACCTGAGCACACACGCTAATAGATTGGCAAACAGTGACGCTGTCCAGTGTACCTTGGACCATACAAATTTGCTTTGACTAAAACTTTGCTCGATTAACGATTAAATATGATTACAGAGATACTGTTTTACTGGTTAATTATACTGATGACGTAAGGAATACTCGGCAAATGTTGAATAAAAGTGAGAATTAATCTCTACCTGTTAATGACTTCAGAATGCTCATCTATAGTAATATTATAAAGAGGAAAGATTTGTATTTTTGTATATATTGAAAAAAATTACTCAAAAAATACTGGGCTAATTTTGAAAAAATTTTCACCGTCAGAAAGGTAATTTATCTGTGAGTAACATAGGCTATATTTTTTAATTTCACGCGGGCGACGTCGCGAGCAACAGCTAGTGTAATATATGTTACTAGCTTTCGATCGCGAATTAATTCTCACGGAATAAAAGTTATCCAATGTTTTCTTGGTTATTTTATTTTCATGAAATACTTGCTTTACATTTAAATGATAGAACCCATTATTGGTCAGCATAATCACTATATCTACAAACAAATTATGTTAGCGTGTTAAAACTCATTTCACTTATGTAAACATTCAACTCTTACTATAGCTGAAAGTAAATTTTTCGAGCCTTGGAATACCGAATGAGTTTCGGTTGCATTTCTTTCCGTTTCGTAATTTACGTCTATTGAATTTTAAAAAGGAATTTGCGATGCACTGCATAGATCACTAGCGAACGCACAACGAAAACCACTAATTGGATTTGGCTTAACTTGCGAAAATAGTCCATGTTCCAAACAGATCCTAACTTTCCATTTTTGTACCAACGACTTTGTTTCCCGTCTGCACACCTGTCTGTTTTCCGTAGTCTTCAGGAACTAAGGTACACCTAACTTGGGACTTGTGATTCGGTCTAAATTCTCATTATATATACAAACGCTCAGTTCTAACTAATCAGTCATACTTCAATTAAAACGAAATGTATGTTGAGTGCTGTATATATCTAGAGTTGATTTATATTTAAGCGGCTTTGTAAATGGCCAAGCTTGAACTATAATCGAATTATTATTAGAAATGTCATTGTTAATGAACTGTATGATAGGGTAAATTATAACCGACAGCCGACAGTATAACAACTGCCGTATCAATTACAAGGCTGAGCGTCTCAGGTATCAAAGCACGGCAGTGTCAATGTTAGTCCAGGATATACGTTAATTATATTGTTATCGTTCAAAATATTACTTTGTGGTGACGAATTGATGATGCCATTTTTGCGTTTTTAACAGAACTTCTATTTTTATGTTTACTAGCTTTCGCCCGCGACTCCGTTCGCGTGGAATTAAAAAAAAACAATTGACCAGACTATCCAGACTATCATCTGCATCTATACCAAATTTCATCGAAATCCGTTCAGCGGTTTAGGCTGCAAACTCCAACAAACATCTATCCATCCATTTAAACTTTCGCATTTATAATATTAGTATTCGTATGATTAGTATGATAAAAGGCAATAGAATTTTTTACAAACTACCTATGAATTGACGTCGGTAATAAATATCAGCAATATTATAATTAAATTTAGTCGATGTTTTCGTGTTTGTACAGAGCACAATTATTGACTACTTTTTATGGATCTTGTCCACAATATTTTGCTTTATTTTAGTTGAACAATATGTTTAAGAACTTATCATACTGTCATCTGAATTGACCTGAAATTGCTCGTACAATATCTTTGATTAGTATCTCAAGTTTTGACACTATCATGACACTTGATAAGTTATAAGGTAGGGCGAATGCAGTGTCTTGTATGGCATGTTACATAATTCTAGTACATTTAATTAAAAGTTGACAACCCTAAATTTAAATACAACAAAATTGCGAACTATGAAGCCCGGTTAAATCTGCAAGGATGGGTTTGAATTATTCCGAAGCACGTCACGATTGTATTGGGCAAGCTTTGAGGCCGGCATTCCTAGGATTTTGTTTTGCCGGCGTTATCTGGATTCAAAGGTGAAAGGGAATCGTATTCGACTAGTAATTGTAGTATAGAAATATTAAATATGTTACTAAGTAATGTTATATTCGTACAAATTTTATGAACTTCCAATGGTTAAATAGCTCTTAGTTGGTTTAGATATGACTGTCGTGTCGTGTCTTATAAACATATCCTTTGTCCACAGTCAATGATCCAACTGAAAGAACGGAAAGAGATGGATGAGGCGTTCAAAAAGGCTCAGAAGCCGTGGGCGAAGCTGCTCCAGAAGGTAGAACGCACGAGGCTGGAATACCACACGGCTTGCAAGCAGGAACGCACCGCACAGAACCAGGAGCGAAACGCAAGCGGTGACAGTTCGCTCAGTCCCGACCAGGTCAGTTCACAGGTACTCGAACTTTTTCTATATCAATTACTGGATGTTGTACCTTGCATGCCAACTGTCCAATGTCTGCTTACTTCATAATGTTTTGGACAGAATTTTCTTATTCTATCTCCTGTCTGTCAATAGATTTTACGTATACCTAATACGACTGTGTAAGGTTTAATGCCTGAATGTCCTGTTCATGTCTTGTTAGCATATAATAGGAATATAGGAATGTGGTGAAAAACTAATTTAAGTACAGTAATAGTTATTCCCTAAATTATTAGAATTTTAATAGCCTTGATGATTTTCAATTTATCTTAATTGTAATGTGGGGACTATGTAGACGAAGACTTAATTCTCCATTTCTTGTTGCGAGCGCTTTGACGTCCTTGTAAGGTCGTTACACTTCTATTTCTGTACACACTTCGTTATTGTCAAATTTGATAGGTTCATAGATTATAATAGTTTATTAGACGAGATAGTAGACATAAACGAGTTTTAGTATACAGGTATTGCAAAGGTGTTTGCTATAAAAGTGGACAAAACTCTTAAATGTTGTCAATTTAGTTTCTGCGTGTATGACTTGAGAAGTTTTTTTTTAATTCGAGCCTTATTTTCTATTTTATGATCGATTTCTCATCTTTTAGGTCATGATTCACTAACCTCAGAATAAAGCGGAAATTCTCCTTTTGGTGTTTTTATGATTGTTGTTGACCCGGATATCTTTATTAGGAATAATTTATATATTGTCATGTGACTCAGTCACAGTTACTTTCTGTTAAAGATGACTTAATACCGATCGAGTTACTTAATTACGCGTTACTTGACGTAATTTAATGCGTATTAAATACAATGAAACAGTAAACATGTAGATAACTAAATATTACTCTAACAAAAATATAGTTTTTATTTGCCGTAAAAAATCGTTTAATGTTTGACAAAAAGGTAAATTAACTTGATACTTTATCAAAGAGAACCGCCAATTTTCAACTTTGTTAACCCTCAATCGAAAAGGGTACGTTCAAACTCTGCCCATTCGATTGACTTCGGATCGTTTTGCTTTTGAAGAGGCAATTTAATTTGTCGCCTGACCCACCCAATTACTATCTCATTTATGTTTATGTTACTTGAATAGCGTTATTTGTTTGAGATGAATTAAAAAATGTTCAATTTTTAAATGTACATGCGTGTGTTTATTATTCCATTCGTCAACGATCTTATGTATGAAAATAATTAAATTATTTATGATTGTCGGTGGAAATATCAGTGGAAACCAACAGTTAGGACATAATAAATCATACACTGGGAAAAATATTGTACACCTTTTATGCATGGGTTTTTATTGCGCCCTGGAAAGTATTTAGGTACATATAACATAAAAAACAATGAAAAAAATCTGGTATAAAAAATAGGTATTTATTATGAAAAAATATGAAAAAACACTCAATATATTTATTATCTATGGTCGTCAAAGTACGTTCGGAAATATACCACACGATTTCAATAAAATAACGTAAAACGTGGTATGTATACATTTGGCAACAAGATGCATTTAAGGGTTAAACTACATAGGAGATAATTGTATGAATTAACAGACGTACTAACTGGGGAAAAATGTCTATGTATTTGTCTTTTCGTGCAGTACTAAATGTCAAAGATGGCTTAGCATATAAGCCTGTGGCTTGAGCGTCTTACCCGGTATCGATCCGACGACTCGAGTTCTTTGACCACTCGACCCATTTCCAATCGAATTACCTTATCGACCGCATTGCTCGTCCGCATTACTTCCACATTAACTATTTATATTTATTGATTCTATATAGGTAATATTCTAAAATCGAGTAATACGTAATTAATAATAGATTTTCTAAACTTATTCGGATCTCTTTAACTTAAGTTATATATAGCCTGGTCTATTGAATTATACGTATTTAAACAAACGTTATTGAATCTAATTTTATTTGTATACCTAAGTACATTTCGATTTCTGATTGCATTCAGATAGATTACTAAAGTAACGTTACTTTTGTTTTATTTGTTTTAAGTATCGGAATACTTTACGTTATCTCAAAATAGTTACTAGGTAATTTAAAGTGGCACCCGACCACAGGCTTTGTCACCACTATTCAAAAATCTCTTATACAAGAAGAACTGAAATGCGATTATTTAAAAACAGACCACCACTGAGTCGCTGAATGATTGCTTAAGCAATCCCTTAGGTAGAGTCATACATATACGATACTCTCTTGATAACTATGAGTGTGTCAGTATAATTGCTACGGAAATAGCAGATAATTGCGCAAGTGAATATTTCTATAGGAATTCACAACTTGCGTTAGATAGAAGTATTTTTCTATTAGACCTGTATGTGTTGACATGAGTGCTTACATTACATAAGCTGACGGATACGCTGAAGCGGATTTATACCTCGTATATGAACAATCTATACTAATATAATAAAGCGTAAACATACACTACTGTGTTGACTAAGATGTCAGCAATTACGGCATATCTTTGAATACTTATTTTTTTAATAAAAAGCTCTACACTTACGTCACGATTTAGGCTATATATTTTCACGCCATTAAACTAAGGGGGTAAATATTTTGGATATAATAAAAACCCTAATGTGGGAAAGAGATCATAAGTTGCTGCCAACATCAAGGAAGCAAGATTGCCATGGTTTGTCATCATGTCATGTCATTTTGACTTTTGCAATTGATAATTTGACAAATGTAAACAATGAAATAAAGTTTTTATAATTTCACGCGGATGAAGCCGCACGCGAGCTAGTAGTAAATAATAATCTATGCTATATGCCATTTATATATCTTTAAAACTTTAAAAAAAAGTTTTAATCAAATTAAATACAGTATAACTTTTGAGTCACGTAGTCCACACACGACCCTAGTGTAAATTCTTTCCGCATTCGCTTCTTTACTATATACCAAGGTATAATAGAATTTGTATCACGTTGAATTCCTGGGCGTGTTAAGTTCAAAGGTCGCTATAGCCGGATATCACGTAAACCACTAACTCATGTGGATGTTGTCTTGATAGGATCGTAACATTTCTTTGTACATATTTTGAAAAATCTCTTTTACTTGAATTATGTTAGTTCTTGTCTATGGACCAATTTTCAGTCTTCCTTGTCTTGTGCCATCCTCTTAACACGACGTCCATTTGTTTCTTTAGTTACATGTTATTCTAGATGTTCGTCTATTGTTTTTGCCTTCTATCGTGATGGTTCTATGGTAGTCTATCAGATATCTCGGGACCTCCACTCCTGTTCCTAAAACAACAGTTTTTAACGTTATTCTCTTCATAGATCCATGAATCACATGGTTATGTGAATTCGTGCAATAACGTAGAGCATATTATTCTGAACTGTCGTATTCTCTTTGTGTTTTTGTTAATATGTTGCTCGTACTGTTCTTTGTGAGATGTAACTAAGTAATCAACTTGAATAACTACGTTGAAGTTTTCAACTTTGAACCTCATCAAGTTTTGTGGAAATTAAACATAAACTTTTTAATTACATATCTTTAGATGCTTCATATTATTAAAGTTTTAATTAAATTTCTTACTTGGAATTTATTACAATAATTCTAAATGTAGTTCGTTGCTTAAATCCAAGACTAAATTTGTCTATATAACCTCTAATTGAACCCATAGATGGTAGAGGCCCCAAGAAAGTGTGGTTGGATTGTGTGATAGAATAGATAAGAGAATTCAGATATAACGGCTTATAGATTTATGAAAAAGTATATATACTGTTCCCATAAAACTTAGGGACAACAGGCTTATGATGAGTAATTTCAACAACTAGTAAATAAATATTTTTAGAATGACGTTTAATAAAAATCAAACAGTATAAATTAAGCAATAATCTACGATAATTATTTTGTGTAATTTGTAGATTACTATCAAGAGACGTATATAATCACATAAAGATATGTATGCAAGATTAAATATCGATATCGCGTCATATCTTAGTATTAAATGCATTCAATGAGATACGTACGACCTTATTTTGACGTTTCAATAAATATATAATAAAATAATATTTAACACGAGCTGTTCCCGTGCGGCTTCATCCGCATCAAATTATAAAAATGTTAACATTGCAAATGTCAAAATTACCGTTACTATATTAACCTTGCTTCCTTAATGTATGGCAGCTTATAGTGTCTTTCCCACATGAAGGTTTTTCCAGTTAATTTACCCCCTTAGTTTAATAGCGTGAAAATATATAGCCTAAAGCGTGCCGTAAGTGTAAGGCTTTTTATTAAAAAAAGTGTTATTAAAAAATATGCTGTGATTGCTGACATCTTACGCCACACAGAAGTGTGTGTTTACGCTTTATTATAATACTAGCTATCGCCCGCGACTCCGTCCGCGTGGAATTAAAAAAAAAACAAAAGTGAGTAGCCTATGTGTTCTTCCAGACTATCCTCTACATCAATGCCAAATTTCATCGTAATCCGTTCAGCCGTTTAGGCTACAAACTCTAACAAACATCCATCCATCTAAACTTTCGCAATTATAATATTATTCGTTTATAATATTAGTAAGATATTAGAATAGATTTTACTTTTTTTTATTTTTTTATTATACAACATCTACAGACTCTTGGTCCGTACTCTTTTTTACACAGTTTATATATATATATAATATTATATATTTTTTTGTTTTATTGCGTAATCCTTGTGTTACATTAATGAGTTCCGTTTTTTTTCTCCCTTATTTATACTAATACAATTATAAATAATATTTTAACTTATACTAACACAACATAGTGGACCTTATTATAATATTAAATGTTTTGTAGTTAGACCTTCTTCGATCGCTGTGTCTCTGTGTCTCTGTTTCTTATCGCCATTTGTATGTTGTTAACATTTTATATAGATTAATATTTGGTATAGATGTAGATGATAGTCTGGAAGAACACATAGGCTACTCACTTTTGTTTTTTTTTTTAATTCAACGCGGATGGAGTCGCGGGCAAAAGCTGGTATTTGATATTACAAACTTACGAGCAAACAATTCCAATACAATATGTTCTTACAGCTATGTTATTCAAAATATCTTTTATGTTATGACCAGACAATAAGTTATTATGTTTAGATTGTAGGTATTATGTAATATGCACGTATGTACTGTATTATTATGTAATTAATATATACTTCTATACTAATATTATAAAGAGGAAAAATTTGTATTTTTGTACGTATTGAAATAACTCAAAAACTACTGGGCTGATTTACAAAATTATGGTCTACAACAATATTCGATTAAAATAAAACAGAGCCAATGTTTGTGTGTGTGTGTGTGTGTGAAACTCTACCTGTGAGTTTTCAGCATTGTCGATGTCTCAAATTTTTTATTTTACTCATTATAATTTTAAATATGATCATATTACTTTATTCTTAATGCACATATCTCCCCTACCTTATCCTACTTCCGTAGGGTCGAGGTACCAGGTTTTCATCCTCCAAATAACTATCATCACTCCCTTCTTGATCATGTCACCTTTCACGCAATCCATCTCTTTCTACGTTTACCTCTACAGGTGTACCCCACATACACACTCCACAAGTTCATGACGTCATCCAACGTCTATATACCAGAAGTTTTCTTTACTAATACCATCAAGTTTATTAGTATCGTAAAAATCTCTCAGCTCACCTGCTAGCTAGTTTCTCGAAAACTCTCGGTTAATGTAATCACAATAATACGGGAGTTCGCGCCTGCTGCTCCCGAAATAAAATACTTGGAAGCCGTGACGTCATTCGCCCACGTACCCCGCCGGTACTATCGATTTTCCTTAAGATGTTTTGATAAATATTATAGCTTCATCATTTTCAAGATAATTAAAATTAAAAGCAGCCTATCTATTTCTTACAATCTACAGTATTCCTTTACGACTTCGTGACAAACAGCATGACATTTATTAAAACCATTGCCATACCTTATTAATGATATATTGGCAAACAATTATACCATTGTAGATGAACGTGTCATCAATGATTGCTGCGAAATATTTGAATATAAGGCTAGTTACACACGCAGGCACTACAACACAATATGGTAGGTATACTACAAAATGGAACTGTTTTGCCAATACTTATGCGTTTAGAGAATAGCATTACTGCACTATGTACTCTGCCTCATTGTTCTTCCCTCGTGTGAAATTATTTTTTAGCATTTTACACGCACAAACTTCTAATAACTATAATACCCGGTATTGAGTTAAGAAATATTTGCACAAACAATGCATTAGCATAGCTACCGAAACTATTTAACACAAAAGTAATGTTAAAATAAATGTAAAATATATCAAATGCAATTAATAAATAATAATCAATGAACTACCAAACTACCAAAGCTACCAACAATAGTAAAAAATGGTAGAAATACAACTATGTGACGCCTGTGGCAACACCAGGCTTCCGGGCGAGACTCACTCAGCGACCGGCAACAAGAAACAAGCAAAAACGGCGGACAGGCGTCCGCCGTTATATCCAAAAGTTTTCTAGTACGTACTTGTCCCCCTTCTACCAAATTAATTCCAAATCAACATAATCAACAACAACTAGTATAATTTACCTATTTGACTTCTGTATCCACATTAGTGTTTGAATCCCTTTCTAAATCCTCTACTACTAACTGGTTATCCTTTAATATCTGTCAAATTGAATTTGTGCCTCTGAACCAATGAGTCCACATGGCGCAACGTTAATTCCAATTTGTGAATATTTACGGCTATATTTCGAAATACACTATTTTGTAATGTGCTCCGCGAATATAGCAACTAGAACTAGCAAAAGTTGTTCAATATTAATTTTGTTATAGAGCTTTTGAGATAATATAATGCTTAAAATAGTAGGTTTGTTTAAATTAATATTTATATTAAGAAAAGTTACTTGTTTTTGGAAAATGCCAGTGAAAACCAACTTTAAATTATTTTGCTTACGTCAATCGTGTAAATTAATGCAGTATAAAGTTAGTAATATAGATAACATCAATCATTTAATCTCCGTTAAGATCTTACAACGAAAATTAATATAATCGACTCGTTATCTAACTATTACTCAAGCTACAAATATTTAAAGTCAATTAGTAAAAAAAATATAGCCACTAATAGACCGAAGTGGAAAAAATTGCTTGACCAAGCCAAGGCCCACAAAGGGCTGTAGAGCTAAGGAAGAAAAAAAAATAACTATAAGGTTCATAAAATGCAACGACCCTCAAAACGATGTATCGCAAATGTTTCGAAATAAAACGTTTTATGAAGTCCGCATAATAAAAGAACAATACATAAACGATAGGAACAAGAGAATTATCTATACTAATATTATAAAGAGGAAAGATTTGTATTTTTGTATGTATTGAAATAACTCCAAAACGACTGGGCCCATTGTAAAAATTCTTTCGCCATTAAAAAGCTACGTTATGAGTGATTAACATAGGCTTTTTCATTGTGTTTAAATACGCGAACGTAGTCGCGAGCAGCAGTTAGTTTATAAGAGCAATGGAATTTTGAATCTACTAAAATAATTCTATTATTTTAAACCTAAGACCGATCCAACAATCGAACTTGCCCTTATCCCTTACGGAGGGTTGGCACAGTATGTCTTGCTCTTCCATACATTTCTATCAGCCGTCATATCTGAATCCACTCCCTTCTTAAGCATATCCTCTTTCACACAACCCATCCATACTTTCTTCGGTCTTCCTCTACCTTTGTAGCCATCCACATTTTTTGTTTTATGTCACACACACTTTCTGGTTTATGTCTTCATTGTCTCGTCGCACAACACCACCACGATGAAAATCGACCTAAGACTAATTTTATTTACTTAGTTGACGTATATGGTTTAAGTTAAACCGATTAGTAATCCAAACATGTGATCTATGCCTACAGGAGAGGCTATTTCTCTCCTATTTGCTATTCATTGAACAGGTATTGACGTTGCCAAAGGGTCTATTCATTGAGGTCGTTCTAAAAGCTTTTACGCCTCACATACCCTCAAAGTGGTGAAACCACTCAGAATAGGGTAACTCACAGTTGAATTAACTGCAAACGATGTCCAAAATACCAGTAAATAATTTTAAACAATTGTTTTTTAAAAGTATTTGCGTGCTTATGAAGGCGCTTTGTAATAATTTCTCTAAGTTACAGCGAAATGTACCGTGGGATTGTTTGTCGAGAAACTTGCGAACGGGGGTCAGGGTCGCCATGGTCACTGAAGTACCGTTTCATTATTATCATTCTATTTTGAACTATTCTATCATTAAATTTAGATCGATATTTCAATGTCGATCGTTGTAAGTTCGTGTTGATTTCACTTAGATATTTATCGAGACTTTATTTAGTATGTAATTTTTTTTGTACTTGTACTGTTTTGATAATAATAATAGAATTAAAACAGATAGCTGTGATATTTTTTTAATATCCGCTATTGGTTATTAACGATTAGTTTTAATATCTTCATATCGATTGACTTTGACGCATTCCGGTGCACCCAACTGTATTAAAAACTTATTTTGCTTATAGATTTAGCATCGTGTACCACTTTTAACTCAAAGGGTTGGGACTGGACACGGTCCGTATATGTCCGTACTTATATACACAACGAACATTGTCGATCTAGTTTAAGTTGAGACGATAAGCACTTGAAATGATAGCGTTATCAGCCATCGCCTCTTATCAACATGTCGTGTGACAATACTAACCTACTGCACATTTTATTGCTTTACTTAGATTGAAAATGTATGTTATGTAAAGTTATAAGTGACATAAAAACAGTATCCTATCTATGAATTTTTTCGAAATTATTTCTTGAATTTATTAATCCTAACGTGAAAATTCTTATTAAGGAATAGACGTCGGATGGAAGCCATATCTAGCAAGAAACATAAATTGTCACATAGCTTTTTGAATTTCAGGGATACCTATTCTTTTTTTTTTAAATAATTATTTTTGAAGAAAATTTTTAAATATGCAATCAATTAAGAATCTTCCCATCTGTTAAATACAAGAATATTCATGCTATGTAAATAATAAATGCAGTATTCAGAGCACTCAAATCAACCGTTAGTACACTAAACTTCCTGAGAATGCAAGAGACAAACGCATTACAAACTAGAGTAATATCTCGTTTATAGCGGTACCAGTCAGTCTTTGATAGCCGCCGACTTGTTAATGATAAAATATTTGCACGCAAATCTTATCTATTTGATTAATCGTTAAGCGTCACATCCTGTATGTTAACATGTTTAATCACCTCTGATATTGTCTTATTCCTTTTTAATCTTTAGGTTTTAACTAGTGGAAAAAGAGGTTAGATCTGTCGCTACAATGTAGAGTATACACCGGTAGAGATAGAGGTAGAAAGAGATGGATGGATTACGTGAAAGGTGATATGATCAAGAAGGGAGTGATGACAGATGACGGAAGATAGATTTATCTGAAGGAAGGGACCGTATAAGGCTGCATTTTTTTTTTGGTTAAAACCGTTTTATTACTAAGTCCCTTAAACTCATTTAAAAGTAATAAAGATTTCATTTATACGAAAAACAAGTCCATTTGTACAATTTTTATTTAATCTCGTCTCTCTTGTCTCCTTTCATAACATTTTCAGTTAACTCTGACCCAGTTTTTACTCGTTATTTAAAGACAAAACTTCGTCCGTAGTGAACCTAAAG
>LD688943.1:1977380-1997261 GCA_003118335.3 Papilio memnon
GTCGGAAAAGCGTAAAAAGATCCTTTTCATATTGTAACTGTCATATCATTTTTATCTATACTAATATTAAAGGGGAAAGATTTGTATATATTGAAATAACTCAAAAACTACTGGGTCATTTTGAAAAATTCTTACACCGTTAAAAGCTACGTTACCACTGAGTGACATAGGCTGTTTTTTTTTTGTCAATTTTTTAATTTCACGTTGAAGTCGTGAGTAACGGTTAGTCATTAATATCTATGACTATTTTCTGAAAAAACTAACGGTAGAAGAACCTTATTCACCAAGTCGGTCGGCGTTAGAGTAAGAAGTAAGACGCTGGACAACAGAGGGCGTCAAAGTCAATGAATTACTGTATTATTAGGAAATAGTAGGAAACGGAAGGAAAAGGGGGGGGTAGTTTTATATAAAACACTTGCAAGCAGTGGCGCAGCTCATTCTGGCATTCTGGCAGTCGTCAGTCGTTCTTAGTCGTACTCAGTCGTGCTCAGTCAGTCGTCAGTACATTTCTAGTGGTCATTACGTAACGTTCGATATCTTTACTTAGTAACAAGTATTGTTAATATGGCCGACCATCTATATTTTTTAAATCATCTAAAATCGAAATATCTAAAAGTATGATATATCGCTAGTGTCGCTTAAACCAGTACTGGAACTGGGTACCCTAGCTCCAGTCCAGTGTGAGTGCAGTAGACGCTCACCAGCCTGCAGGCGTCAGGGCGGCGGTCGTCGGCGTGCGCGAGGCCGAGCTCCGCGCGCTGCGCCTCGCTGTCGAACAGGAAGGTGCGGAAGCGGCACGACACGCTGTGGTACGCCACGAACCGCAGGTAGTAGTCGTTGAACTCGAACGCCAGCGGGAACTGCTTCAATAACTGTACACAAAACACTCGACACTGAGGGCCTGTCCCACCAAATTGTAAATTGTCTGATAACAATCCAACGTGTCAAATATGTGATGGAAATATCGCATTTTGTTACCTTATCTGACAGTGATATCATTTTTATGCTATCTGAGCCTCTATCAGACAGTGGTGGGACAGGTCCTTAGTAATTTAAACATACGTCAACTTATAACAACCCTCTTATAGCATTTGAATATTAAAAAAGTTATTTATGGGTAGACATACAAAATGGGACCTAGACCAGTAAATAAAGCAACTTAAAGCAGCGTCGTGTGCAAAACACTTATAAATCTCACTAATATAATTACTGTAAAAGTCTACTAGATGAATGTTTGTTAGAGTTTGTAACCCAAACTGGTGAACAGATCTCGATATAATTTGATACAGATGTAGAGGATAGTCTGGAAGAACACATAGGATACTCACTTTTTTTTTAATGTTCTACATGAAATAAATTTCAAGGACAACTGCCAGAAACATTAAAAAAGTTTGTACCTGATGTACAGCGTCGAGGAACATGAGGAATGTTGGCGTGAAGCCCTGCTGGGGGGTGGCGGCGAGGTTGGAGCGCTGCTGGAACTTGTGCCCCATCGCCAGCCACTCCTTCTCCACCAGGATCCTGAACCCCTCCAGCGTGCGGTAGTACGGCTCCAGGCAGATTTGCGCCAGCGACGATATCTGCAACAAATTTTAAACATAGCTACCAAAAATGTAAAATATGTGTCGCTAGATGGTGTAAAAAGCGAGGATATACATGCCAGTAGCTGGCACGCCTGTATGCCAACTTTAGTCACAAACACAAATTTTCAATAGTAACACATTGTGGTATACCTGCGAGGTGACATCCCAGCCGTCCTCCAGCGAGAGCAGCACGGAGGAGCCCTGCAGGTCCAGCAGGTCCACCACCGCGCCCGACAGCTGGAACAGCTGCCGCAGCTGCCACAGCCACCCTGACTCCTCCACCAGACTGCACCCACAAATGTTATTCACCACTTATAGACATGTTTTTCTAGGAACATTTTTACTGTCGACTTTAGGAAGAATACGCTAAAGGTATCATTTAATGATTCTGAGTGTGATTATTTATCAATTAGACTTTTCTAGTTTAAAATGACAGATATTTAAAAAATATATAGAGGAAGCATAGTTGAGTTGACACTTCACTTGAGACATTTCAAGATCCACTAACCCTATCTATTGATAGCCTCAAAACCACATGTCAATGTAATTAATTCCTAATGTTGTATTTTGTGACACTGGACAGGAGGTGGCGCATTAAACTTGACAACTAACATAGTACCTTTCAAAGATGTTACCGGTAAAAAAATGTTGTTCTCCATATCTACTCTAGATCTTTCTTAAATATCCTTGCATTAAATGTTGTCACTGACCGTAGGAAGCCGGGGTGGTCGTGGTGCGGCGGCGCGGAGGGCGCGGCGGCTCGCAGCAGCTTCTTGAAGGCGTGCTTGGTGGCGCGCGCGTCGGGGTACTCCACCGGCACCGCCTGCACCGCCCCCGCCTCCGCGCCGCCCCCGGACACGCCCCCCGCCCCGCCCTTCTCCGTCACCACGTACAGCGCCGCGCGCCGCCCGCCCCCGCCCCCGCCCCCGCTCTCCCCGCACACTGACACATAAATAAAATAATTATTAATTTATCTAAACTAATGTTATAAAAAGGAAATATTTGTATTTTTGGATTTTTGTATGTATTGAAATAACTCAAAAACTATTTCAATTTTTTTTTTAATTTCACGCGGGCGAAGTCGCGAGCAATCTAATATAGATTTAATGTTTGACCAGTAGAAGAAGTGTCGTAGCGATATTACAGCTAAGAAGCAGTTTTACAAAAACTTTTAGAAAAGAAATTACGAAAACGATTCCTAGTATTATGTTGCATGACTGATTTTCATTTGTAGATGTTCAAATTATAAAAAAAGGTTGAATATGGGAATAATAGAATTAAAACTGAATCTGTATTCAATTGCTTTGAACATTTACACGTGTGAATTTCACAAGAAATCTTTATTTAAGCTATAATTTATACCAGAATCAAGATCCGCAGTGGAGAGTCGCTGTCGTGGCACGTAGAGCTCGAGGTGCGATGGCTGGCGGCGGTCCTTGAGGGAGCCCCAGCGGCCGAAGTGCCGCCCCGCCCCCGCCCCCGCCCCAGCGCCGCCCTTGCCGCCACTGTTACGCCCCAACACCCTAACATCGTTAATATTTAAAAAATAAAAGCCCCTTATGTACACGCAGGCTTTTTACGACTTTAAATTTAGTTTAGGGGCAAAAGTCGATGCTTGAATTCTATTCCAAAACTATTTTAGATGGAGTTTTTACTATTTACAACACTTAGGTGATTCCTTTAAAAGGGGGGGTGTATTATGTAAGGGGGGATATTAACCCAAGCGTGCCGGTGCCTTTAGCGAGCAGCGGCGTGTGGTGGTCTTCTGGCAGCAGCAGGGACTCAAGGCTGAGGGACGCCTCCAGCTCGCCGCGTCCTGCCGGCGTGCACGCTATCAGCGCCATCAGGTACCGCTCCTGATAACATTTCCTCATTATCATTAGCCTATCCTTGTCCTTTCGGAGGGGCGGCACAGTATGAACTACACCACCTTAACTCTGTCAATCGTCATATCTTAATTAATTCCGTTCTTAAACATGCTTAATTAAGCTCAATTGAGCATACTTAATTCATGTTTTAATAAGTTTGATTAACTGTGGTTTTGATTTAACGATTTCTAGCGAATAATGCTACAATATCTTTTAAATATCGTATGTTTCGTAGGAAACAAATTATATTTGTATCGTTTCAGGTACTGTGACGTCATTTTTAGGTGTGGTGTTACAGTGCACGTGTACCTGCTCCAAGCTGGAGGTGGGCTCGGTGCCGCTCTGCGCGGTGCCCGGCGTCTGATGGCTGCTGCCCTTCAGCATACCCATTACGCCTTTATGATGAGAAGCACTCGATCTGGAATATTATAAAAGGTTTTTAATGAAATAACAAAGAAAATCTTAATAATATAAATTTTGGATGGATGTTACTACGTATATATATAAAACAGTTCAACGGATTTTTATTAGATTTGACACAGATGTAGTCTGCTAGAACTCATATTTTGTTATACCCAAAAAGTCAGAAGTTAGGATTTTCATTATTTTTCATCATAACAATATTAAAAGTTTCTGTGGTGGTTAGCAATGAATGCATAACTGTTAATAGAAGGGTACTAAGAGGGTACCACTTTAGACGAAATAATAGTGCTTTAGTACACAATTTAGGTCTTTATCTTACTAATATTACAAATGCGAAAATTTAGATGGATTGGCATTTATTAGAGTTTCCTGTCTAAACTGTTGGTAAGATCTCGTTGAAATTTGGCACATATGTAGAGGATAATCTGGAAGGAAGAACACATATACTATTTTTTAATTTCACACGAACGGATTTTGGGGGGAAAGCTAGTAATATTGTGTACCTGGCGAGGAGGGCGTGCGTGCGCGGATGTCGCCAGGTGAGCGCGGGCAGGCGGCCCTGGCGGTAGCAGCGCGCCGCGCGCCGCAGCGACTCGTCGCTCACCGCCGCCGGCACCGCCACCACGCACGGGTAGCTGCACAACACATTTAGAACAACTCTGACTCAACTATCGCACAACTGTTGTGCGATTATCAATTGTTTCGCAGCCAATTCAACTGTTTTCACAACTAAAAATCGAGTAGTGTACCTCCATATAAACTCATAGCAATCACAGCGCGACTTAACACTTGTGTTTAGTCAAAGGTATGCGAGCTCTTACTGTTATAAATATTTCGATAAAAACGATGCATCATACAGAATTTAATGAGACAAAAACACGCCTTAAGCTATATCCTAGCACAATACATACAACAGTTGATAATCCTGCTTGAAGGACCAAAATCAAATATCACAAATTTCGATTATCTAAGTCGAAGTAACCATTTATTAGAAATTTATACGAACTACACACACAGACAATTATCTGTTTTCTTTTATCGCATCCTTTTTGACTGATTTGACATTGTTTGCCTTGAAGAGGCATAACAGCTACTCCGGGCTTGAGATGGCCGAGCGCGATTTATGAATATTTTGCATACATTGTCTCGTTTCAGGCTTACCTTCTGCACAGTGTATAGATGGCGTTAGCGTGTGTCAGTCTGAAGGGTGCGCTGGCGAGGCCGAGGCGCGCCCAGTCGCGTGCGTACACGCGCTCTCGCACGCGCTCCAACGTGCGCGCCGCCGGCGGCTCCGCGCTCTCCGCGCCGCCCAACTCCAGCTCCTCCACTGAAATTACATCAAAAGTACTTCTATAAACCTTAGACATGATAAATAACAACAAATATGATATTTTTTATGCAAAAAGCGACCTAAACAGCTCAAAAAAAAATTCCTCCACCTCATGTACAGTCGCGGAAATTCGCAGTGTTACATTTACAGAAACATTGCCTTGTTCCAAACAAAAACGATACAAAATAATTACCGCGTGTACCACTGACCAAACTTTTTTTACAGGCACGTTTTAAAACTATCATATTGCTTAAGTGTACAAATTGTTTTACAGTTGTAGTTTTTTTAGTTAAAACACCGCCAGTTTCCCCGACTGTACTTCTAGAGCATGTAAAGCAAAGCGACGTACACTCACAGGAGAGCGTGTCCGCGGACAGGGAGGACATGAGGGGCGGTGACGTCAGCGAGCGCGCGTCCGCCGACGGCAGCACGTACTTCTGACGCTTTGACGGCTTCGGCTTCAGGCCCGCACGCCGCGCTGTTTTTAATAAAGTCTTCTTTGCGAAACCTCTGCAATATTAAGTAAATGAAATCAGTAGGAATAGAAAATTGTAGATATAGCGTGAGAGTAGTAGTCACGGTTTGCAGGTTGCAAAACGACAACAGATCTAAAAAAGTCTTCGATTGTAGCAGAAACAAACGACAGGTATTGCAGCTAGCTACTAAACACTTAACAATATAAAATTGGTTAATAGTTACAAAGTATTAACAATAACAGTTCATGTTTTAAACAAAAAGTCAAGCGCCTTCTTGCCGTGGACACACTAGTTGTGAATGGATCGAGATCGTGTTGCTTAGACAATATAACGATTTTGCCTATAATTTGATGATTATAATGCGATTGCTACCAAAATATTATCTTCAAATTATGATTTTTGACTTTCAACTTAAATTTTAGCTATGTTTGTTTAACCTTTCATACTTTTCTAACTCTTTTCTTTGTTCGTGTTTGAGGAGTTTGTTTATGTATGTGAGGGGAGGGGGTGTTGCATACTTGAGCGTGTGGTGCTTGGTTGTGTGCAGCGGCGGCGGCGGCGCGGCGCGCGGGGCGAGCGCGAAGTGCATCACAGCGGAGGCGGGGTGCCGCAGCCGCGCCACCTGCTTGCGGAACGCCTCCGCCTGCTCGCCGCTCACCTCCTCGTCCAGCACCACCTACCACACATTACACTAATGGTCCTTCGAGTCGGACACCTTCATTTCAACTAACGAAGATCATATAGTAAAACATGTAACATTATTTTATTCGTTTTTAAATCGTAAAACACTTTGAATCAAAGATAATAAAAATAGTTGAGGAAGCATAGTTGACATTTTTTAATATATGGTGATTCTAAATTCTCATATGAAATACGAATGATGTTACCTTGATAAGTTGGAATGTAGCGGCTCTGAGCTGCAGGCCGTCAGCGAGCGGCTCCAGCTGCGGGCCGTGCGCGCGCACCGCCTTCTCCCGCGTCAGCGCGCACAGCGGGAACGACCGCACCACCGTCTGCTCGCACGCTAAGACACGAATACTATTGTTATAAACAAAACTTATACTAAATTTATTTCAATATTTTACATTCGTAAGTTTAAATCTTATTGCTATATTCTGTCGATTAACTTACTTTAATGGCGCTAAGGGACTCCTTGATATACTATGAAAGTGGCGACAGTAATATTGTGTATAGTTTAACAAATATTAGTACAAATTTTGCTTATAATCAGTTTCTTCCTAAATTTAACTTTATACCGCGTTTATCTGTTAGGCTGTAAGTCTTTCCCTCAGTCAATTAATTTGGTTATAAATCGGAAGGCATTTTTTTATAAGTATTGTATTACTTACCGTAAGGATCAATAGGCGTGCCTTTAAATATGAGCCTGTAGTTGGTGAGGAAGAGCGCGCCCTCCGCCGGCAGCAGCGGCGACTCGCGCCCGTCCGCCACCAGCACCGCACGCAGCGCCGGCGCCGCGCCCGCCTCGCCCGGCACCATGCTCGGCGCCACGATACGCGCCTACACACATTATAAAAGATAGACTCTAACTTACAACATTTATATTAAGGGCCTGTCCTACCACTGGCTGATAGAGGCTCAGATAGCTTAAAAATGACGTCACTGTCAGATAATTGAACAAAATCCGATATTTCCATCACAAATTTTATACGGATTGTTATCAGACAATTTGCAATTTGGTGGCACAGGCCCTTACACTTTTAAAATACTAATCTATACTAATATAATAAAGCATAAACACACACTACTTCGTGACGTAGGATGTCAGCAATCCTGATGTCGGATGCCTTCTTATTAGAAATGTATAGGAAAATATAGCCACTAATACTGCTGTCAAGTGTACATTCATTAATTAGTACCTTCTGTACGGGAGGCAGTCGTCTGCTCTCGCGGGCGACGGCGTCTAGCGTCTCCAGGTGCATATGCACCACGCCGGGGATCATCTGGTGTAGACAGCGAACATGATCTGCAGTCACCCCACCTTCGGTGCACACCTGCGAACAACGGTAATTAAACATTAACTGTATTACTATAAAAGACACTAGCTAAACGCGTGTTTTAATTTTGACCGACGCTTATCGATATTATGTACAGTTGGGGAAACTGGCGGTGATCCATCTTAAAAAGATACAATCGTTTGAACATTTTAAAACGTAATCTGTACGAAAAAAGTCGGTTAGTGACACACGGCTGGTTTCTTTCATTATCATCACTTCGTTATCACTCACTGCTATCTAAGTTATTTGTAGGTAGAGGCGGAGTTTGTCGCAACGGCAATGAATAAGGCAATTTCTCCTGAAATGGAACACCGCGGATTTCTGCGACTATTGTCAGCGTGGTTATAAGTTTAAAAACCTATAAAAAATGTTACTAATATTATAAATGCGAAAGTTTAGATGGATGGGTGTTTGTTAGTTTGTAGCCTAAACGGCTGAACGAATCGGGATGAAATTTGGCAAAGATGTAGAGGATAGTCTGGAAGGAAGGCTACTTACTTTTGTTTTTTTTAATCCCACGCGGATGGAGTCGCGGGCGAAAGCTAGTACATGTATAAGTGGAAGATTAATTGTTACCTTGTCAACAAATCGTGAGACCATCTTGATAACGTTGTTTCCCGCCTCCCCGGGGTCCGCCTCCTCGAAGCCGGACTCCGCGTCCGCGCTGTCAGACTCCGCCACACTGAAATACACCATCATTATCATCATCAGGTCACCGAGGGGCTCGGAGACACAGCTGTCACCCCCCACTCCATTTTAGTGACTTGAGCCGTTCAGTACATAGTAATGAACATCCATCCAAAGTTTCAAAAATAGTCAGGTAGACTTCTACTGTCTACACTAATTTGTGGTCTAAACTAGTACTGTGGTCCATTTTAGTGAACAATGAACGACTCTGCGACAGTTAGTGCTTCATTCGGTGTTCTTTTTAACAGTCACTTAGTGTAAATTTATCTGTTCAGCCATTCTGGACCTTTTTTAATTCCACGCGGACGGAGTTGCGTGCGAAAGCTAGTTTATAATATTAGTAATATTACCTATTAGTAATACTATTACTGGCTCTATCAGCGTCATCCCCCCTCGCGTCCGCCCGCCGGCCCGCGCCCTCCAGCGGCAGCAGCAGGTACACCATCCTGTTCGCGTAGTGTATCGCCTGGCTGTACAGCGTCGACTCCTCGCTCGCTATCAACTCGCGTTGCTTCTCTGAAATTAAATACAATATTAAATGTAACCAAATATACACAGTACTTCATCGTGTCGAATTAAAAAAAAAAGAATCGAAATTGGTCCACCGAGGCCGGATATATCCGGTAACACACATAAAAAAATATATATATACAGGAAAATTATTTTGGGAAGTCGGTCAAAAACTATACGAGATTCATCCATTTTCAGGATAAAGATAGACTACTATTTCTACTAGGAACTATTACCGTTATTTTCATACAAATAAACACCCTTTTCTGACTTATTTGGTAACATACATCCATACATTTCGAACAATAATACAAGCATTAGAACACTATTTTAATCATTTAAAATAATTATAAGATTGATATACACAATACCTGGAGGTAATGTAGGCCATAACCTCATTTGTTCCGCAGCTATCTCTAACGCACTTGGTTCTTGTGCTTTTAATAATGATATGTACTCTTCATCTTCCCTGAAAAAAACACAGTTTTGTATTAAAAATAACTTTGTTACGTCACTGATCTAAATGGACACATTCTCTTTCCCTCTATTAAAAAAATAAAAAAAATTCCACTGATACTTTCTCTTAATGGTACTATATTAGTCAAGTTTAGTGCCACTTCGTGTTGTATTGACATTTTACAAAACTATTATTAGCTTCATGCTTTGATATAAAATAAACCAAACAGTGTTACATAAAACATTTAAGGACACCTATTGGCAATTCATTTAAATACAATTAACTATATTGACATGTGGTTTTGTTTATGTGAAAAATATTTTAAGTGTCAATTATGCCTCCTCTATATATTTGAATCTCTTTATTCATTACTAACGGAAGAATGCAGTATTTTTACCTTGGACTGGGCACCCTCTGGTGGTGTGTAGGACTGGGCAGGTACAGGGCTTTTATATCCCTCTGAACATCTTGGTAAAAAGCCGCCTCCCAGAACTGCTGACTGGTCCACACTTGATGCTCCTAAAATTATAAACAATCATTATTAATATTTCCATTTTAATAATATTGTTAAATTGTAACCCTGTTACTATTAAATATTATTATTATTTTTTAAATTAATTAATTTAAATATTAATTAATTTATTATTAATTATTTTAATTAATTATTATTATTAAAATCATTGTCGAATATAATACATTTTTGAACTCAACATATACTAAAGTGATACCTAAGTCGAATGACGTCAGAGCATCTTTAATTCTATTGATTATAGACACTAATATTAACTTATTAATAGTGAAATAAGATTTTTCACTTTTGATATGTACGGTGTCATGTTATTGTAGTCATGTTGCAGTTCGGTGCAGTCATGTTATTGTGGTCGTGTTGCAGTGCAGTGTCATGTCTTGTAGCCGACCTGTATGCACATGTAGGCGTACTGTATGACGCCGGTGCACAGCTTGCGGCAGTAGGCGGTGGCCAGCGGCAACATGGCCGCCGCTATTGAGTGTTCATCCAGCGCCGTCGCCGACTGTAGCGCGCAGTTCATCAGCCTGACACATTAAAAACAACTTTAAACAAAACGAATAAGGTTCATTTTGTTATAAAGGAGACCGCGATATTTTCGCTTGTTGATTGTAGGGACCGGACAATGATTCTATTCTCTAAAGCTGTATAACCTTGTCAATTCGCTTTCAAGGTCTAACATCGCGTGGATATGAAATAAAGGATCATACACATAAATCACAATAAAATCATGTAATTTTGCAATGGTTGAGTATAAAATATTCCCCTCATCGGATTTATCTGATTGTATGAAAACATGAGAAACGAGATAAAATCACACGGCACGATATATAAAAGTTTATTTATATTAAATGTCACTTCTGTAAAGATTCATTGTGAAGTTAGTTGTGATAAAAAATGGAAACATTTAACGTTTTATGCAGCCTGTTGGTTACGTTTTTTATATTATGCCGAGGTGATAATATGCTTGTAAGTTTTTATTATTCATATTAAAACTTTTTTTTTAAATCAATTCCATAAAACGAAATAGTTTATCATGAAAATTGCTATATACCAAAAGTCTTTTGCACAATTTTTTTTAATCAGGTTAATTTTTAATTCCTTATTTTCCCTGTATGTTAGGGTCCAGGTAAATGGGTGATAGTTACTATAGAGCGTTGTGAAGAGGACGATTCATTCCAGACCAACATCGACGTGGACATGCACCGCGCAAACCGCACACACGTGGCCTTCTCATTCAAAGTCTACCTATCGGAGGATTTCGATTACACCGTATCGGTAAGACACTAAGAGAAAATAATCTTGCCAATATTCATTAAAACATACCTAATATATGCTAGAAATAGATTTTCCTTTCCTATACATCCCCTCCCCCGCTATCGCTGTCTATATCAGAAGGGGGAAGAGGACCGGATCCGGCACACAAATTCATCAAACGAAATGCGGGAATACTCAAAAATACTCAAAAATACTGTCGAGATTAGTGTGTACAGTCGCGGAAATTTGCAGTATTCCACTTATGGAAAATTGCCTTTCAACAAGATAATCAGCAGTGTCAATTTTTATCCTACAAACACATTTAAAAGGTGCATCTCATTAGTTCCGCGTCGTTTCAATGTTTAGAAAAAAATCAAACTGTCAAGTAACATTGCCATGTTCTCTGACTGTACATATAGCAGGCCATTACAACAGCTAATGCTATCTAATCCCCTACCTATATCTGTAGATACGCATAGACATCTGCAAGTACGTGGACGGCGGATGCAAGGCGTACCAGACACTAGCCGATGAATGCGCCATCAACTTCATCGAGAAGTACGCCAAACAGAACGTAGAAACTGCATTTAGTATGTTGAATAAAGACGGGTGGCCTCTAACAGTGGTAAGTGTATTGGTTTATAAGAAAATAAAAAACGCGATATTTCACCGTACGAAATGTAGGAAATTACCAAATGGTATAAGACACAGTCGTCACACAGCGTCGGTGGCTCAGAGGTTTAAGCGCTTGACTTGTAATCTACAGGTCTTGGGTTCGAATCCCGCCATGTATCAATGTGATTTTCGATTTTTCGAATTTTCATATGTACATAATTTACCCGACCTTCTTACGGTGAAGGAAAACATCGTGATGCCTGCACATATCGGCGAAGAAATTCAAAGATATGTGTGTCAACCAAACCGCACTTGGCCAACGCGGTTTACTACGGCCTAGTCACCCTAACTTTAGGGTAGGCTCCGAGCCCCACAATGGGGACGTATAGTGAGCTGGTGATGATGATAAGACACAGTATAAATATAGAGAAAGACTAGGATCTAGTTTAAAAAAGCAGTCGAAAACATTGATTGATAGCTTAAGTGTATAAATTTAAATTATTTTCGGATGGATAGGAATCAATATTGATATCGTACATAGAAGACCGCTGGCCTCATGACGTCACGCATTAACTGATATTGGGCGGGGAACGCGGTCGCTTTTAGTAGGAGGGGAGTCATCGGCAAACTGTACGTTTAATAAGACAAGCAATACGTTTCTTGTAATATTGAACAGGGCGACTATGAAGTGGAAGACTACGTGTTCAACGTGGCGGAGCTGCCTGAGAACGCGGTGTACGGCGATTTTATGGCGAAAGGCTTCCTTATAAAGCAAGGCGTTGAGTTCTCGTGCGTGAAGGTCGCCGCCAAGTTTTTCAAAAACGACGACGAAGACGAAGAGGATTGAATTCAATTAAAATATTGAAATTACATAATATCGTATAGCTTGTGTATTTTTTTTTAATTAAAATGTTCAAAACATCAACATTTTTATATTATAGAGAATGCAGGGTAATGCGATTTAAAAATTACTTTGAAAAGAAGCACTTTTAGCCTATCTATTTAAACAGTTCAGTGATATTACCTACGATGAATCGCATGTAACAAGGAGGTTAGTTTTAAATGTGGAGGTACACTGGTAGAGGTAGACATAGAAAGAGATGGAGATTGCGTGTAAGGTGACATGATGAAGGGAGTGACTGAGATGACGGATGATTTTTATTTGAACGAAAACCCGGTGCGCCAAGGGGAGATGAGCATTACATGTTCGTTGTGCCCTCTATCTTTTCTTTAGTAACTTTAATTTCCAAAATATGGTGTTTAACCTGACGAGTAGTTCGAACTGATGATGCTGCAGCAGATGTTTGTTGGTGGGCAGTCTCGCGGCGAGGTCTCTGACGAGCGCTACCCGAGCTGCCGGCGCGCGCAGAGCTCGCAGCACCGCGGGGAACGATTTACGGGCGTCCGCGTACCGACCCTCGAAGATAGCAGCTACGCACGCACGTAAAACCTACGGAAATACACATTTAATATATATAAAAATATATAAGCATAGTGTACAATTTTTTTTTCATCGGTACTTTTTATGTTTCTCAAAATTCACCGGTACTTTCTCTGAAAGGTACTATTCAGTTGTCGAGCTTAGTGCAACCTCGTGTTTCATTAGCATGTAATAAAACAAATTTATTAACAAAAGATGGAGCTTATAATTTCGTAAATTATATCTTACATCTTTTGTTCCAAAATAAATATGATATTTAAAAATTATTTTAATGACATCTATTGGCAATTAATTATATCGACATGTGATATTGTGAAACTTTGATAATCTGAGCAACAAGTACGTACTTCAAGTCGTCTAGCAGAGTTGGTTAGTAGCAGCTGTCCGGGCTCCTCGCCGCCGCTGGGGGGCGCTGCGGGCGGCACTATCCGCGCCTGCGGCGGCCTTAACGCTGTCAATCTGAAACATATATCACGTAACCAATTAACAAAATGTTCTAACCACCGATCTGTATAAATGGACAGGTCTTTTCTTGCTAATGAGAGCGTTTGTTTCACTCCGATTTAAACGTGCTGTTTGATGTCAATTATAGTTAATTCTATTTCTATTATTTGTTAAAATTCTCGCCACCGGCACCAAAGATGACCATTGGTGTCAAGATGATATCACGTCTTATAGCCTATCCATTGATTGAAGTCAGTGGCTCTACTTCTATAATGTTGAATCGATATCAGAACAGCTTAGATAAAACATTATAAGCGCCAATAGCCTAATGGTTTGGGGTACGGATTTCCGATCACGTGGTCGAGGGTTCGAATGCCATACGACTATTGTCGTAAACCATGCGATAGCACAAGCCTAAAGCTTAATTGGATTGGTAAAAGAAATATTAGTAAACCAAGAAATATAACCCAATATTTTTATTTTAAAAAAGAACCATTAAATTGTATGTATGTGTGTATGTATGGAATACTGACTTGGCGTTGTTGGCGTTGCGTTGCGACACGTCGCGTATGACGTCACGCACGCGGTCAGCGTCGAGCGGCGGCAGCGGCGGCTGGTGGATGCGGGCCTCCGCGCCCGCCGGCGGCCGCAGCACGCGCTGCTGGTACGCCTGCGAGACCACCTGACACTGGCTCACCACACGCTCGCACAAACACTTACACTAACTGTTGTGTACCGACTTTTAATTACAATTGTCCGACTCGAAGGACCAATATCAAACATGAAAAGAGTCAAATTGATTTGTACCATAAATATTCGCTTTAGTACAACATTAATGCTGTTTTAATCATTTTGTGTGTAACTAATGACCACGCCTTAAAGTGTTTATTGGTGAAATAAAATATTGTTAGTGTTACCTGTGGATTAGGGTTCTCGTTGAGATGCAACTGCATAGCCAGGTCCTGTATGTGCTGCAACTCTATATCGGGGTTCAGAGATTCTAGGCGTAGTTGCTCCGGTAAATTCCTGTTTATTTAAGAAACTTATTTGAAATCAAACATTTTTATTCAACATACCATATATTTTACTAGCTGTTGCTCGCGACTTCGTCTGCGTGAAATTGAAATAATAAAAATATATATATGTTACTCAGAGATAAGTTATTTTTCTAACGGTGAAAGAACTTTTCAAATCGGGAATTTTTTAAATTTTTCAATTTTTTCAATTTTTTTTTTTCAAGTATTTGAGTTATTTCAATACATACAATAGTAATAGTAAACATGATTTTTATCAATGTAATAATTATTTTCACACTGAATATACACAAAAAGTGAGAGTGAATTTATTAGTTTTAGTCCACATGTATATGATTTGTATACTAACTGTACAAGTTCATCAAATATATCAGTAGGTCTCCAGGGCGGGCCGCGCTCCGCCACCAGCCCGTTGAAGAACATGGAGTCGAGGAGTCGTGCTGCGAAGGCGCAGGCCGCCAGCCCGCGCCCGCCCAGGAACCCCGCCTTGTGGAACGTCAGCACTGGACACGGGTGGATGCGGATTATCGTCAGGCAGTGTCTGGAATACGGAAAAAACATTTTAATTCATTTTATAAGGTGACAAACGAACAAAAGGCTACATGAATTCGCCAAAAAGGCAAAGCCACCTCTGCCCATAGACATCCGCAATTGATTTGCGTTGCCTACCCTAAAAGAGTTTAACGTCAGTTTCCTAGTAATAAATCATGTCTCTCCTTCGTATCCCAATCTTTCCTTTTTATGACATTGTTGTGCTTAACTACATAATTCTCTACAATCACAACTCAATCAAAAAAGGCAATTGCAAAAAAAATCTTGTTTACTGGTAGCTTCTGCCATATTTCCATACATTTGTAGAGAAATATCAAAAATAAAAGAACAAGAATAATTACCGATATCCTTGCAACAATTTCGCCAAGGTCCTCATAAAGACCGCTCGTATCTCTTTATCCAGCATATGCGGGGGCGACGCGGCCGGCGGTGGTGGGGCGAAGGCCGAGTCGGCGGAGCGCAGCTCGGGCTGCAGTACTAATGCTAGAGCCTCCTGCAGCGAGCTGAGCAGCTTGCCTTCGGGCCGAGGGATGTTCACCCCCGCGGGGATGTGCAACGACCCCACGTCTAAGTCAGCTACTATCACGTCCAACTGGAAATTAATAGAGATATATTAGAAAAAGAAAATATAACTTACATTTGTACTACACTACCGTAATTCACTTCTACCAAATCTTACAAAAGCGTAAACACATAATACTTAGTTTTGTAGGATGTCAGCTCACAGTATATTTTTGAATAATTATTTCTTAATAAAAAGCACTACACTTTAGGCTATATATTTTCACGCTATTAAACTTAGGGAGTAAATAATTTGGAAAACACTGTCACGCGGCAGAGGTACAAAAACACAAGCTGACATCAAGGAAACGAGGTTTCTATGGTAGCGGTAATTATGCAATGTCAAAGGCCTTTGTTGACATGTGTGCATTTTGACATTTAAAATCGTCAATTCAACATATATAACAATAAAGTTTTTATAATTTCATGAGGATGAAGCACGGGAACAGCTCGTGCTGTAATAAAGTTTTATATACCACTCACCAATTCCGACACCTCCTCCTTAAGACTGGAATGCACACCTATTAGGAATGGCGTGGGTGTGGCCAACACCTCCGCGAGGCCAGCGGGCAGCAGCGGTATGTACACATGGGCGTAACGGAACGGGAACATCAGCGCAGCTAGTGCTCGGCACGCAGCTGACAGACGGGCAGCAGCTAGGGAGACTAGCAATACTTTATGCTCGCTCATCACCGCACACCATAGGGTCACCGAGTTGTGGATACCTGGAATATGGTATGGAGAAAGATGGAGAACCATAGAGAAACAAAGATAAATAGTTATCAGCAATCGAAATGCATGCTATTTATTAAGACAATAAGGGTATCCGACGGTTTTTGTTATGCACTTGCATCTTGCATCTTGGGAACTGTAGCCTAAAAATAAATTGAACACTGATACTTTCCTAGTCTTATGTATAGGGGTACTTAGTAGGTACATGCGTAAGAGAAGAAAGGTTTTAAAACCTTGAAATACTGCTTTTATTATAAAGGTATAAGCACACTCACCTAGAAGTCGTAACAGCATGTGTACAGCAGTGTGTGTGACTGGCATGGGCGGCGCAGCGGGCGGCTGCAGCGCCTGCCGATCGCCCGCTCCGATACTGAACCGCACCTGTGGCCCGCCAGCACCCGGTACCAGCACACAGCCGACCAGGTTGCCCACGAGCGTCTCCAGCGGCACGCCCAGGTTCTCAACCCACACTGTGTAGATTATACCCAGGCAGTTCTGACAACAATACATAAAGTTAACTCTGACTGAGAAAGTCCGGCAAGATTCTTTGCTAAACACAGGCTGGTTATACCAGAATATCGAATGCTAAATAGCTTCCTTACCCGAAACGTATCGATGTAATCCTGTCGGGATACAATGACGAGACACTTTGGCGCGTACATAATGCTATGGTGGGTGATGTTGGCGACTGGTCGGTTCGAGTCCAAGGATTCTTCGTCCTGAAACATTTAAAATATTTTCACTAAGATAATAGTCATTACCTGAATAGAAATAACGACTTAATTTTACTAGAGGAAAACATTTACATCTTCCGTGATCATACATTTGGAAAAAATGATTTAAGGACTTGGCTTGAGGGCATTAAATTTATTTCTCGATATATACAGGGTGTAAAAGTTTGCGACTTCACCCTCTCGTTTTGGGAGGGATGACGGAATTTCATTATAACAGCCTGCGCCATTCCCGGGCCAACGTGCTATATTTTGGCGAAACATTCTCGTCAGACGTTGGTAATTTATTGCAGGACCTGTTTACGATTTTAGACAGGATTTGTTGCCTAATATGGTCATATTTGTCTTGCAACTTATTGATTTATAAATATCATCCAAGCTTGCACAAATCTCTCATTGTTAGCGCCCTTAAACAATTGACCCAACAAGAGCAGGATCTTATTTTCGAAGACAGTTCAAATCGACAAACAATTATATTCTAATTTCGGAGTTGCAAATTTAATAATAGCAAAACTATGTATTTTGCTAACTTCTAAATGCATGATCAAGGGCTTGTCCCACCACTGGCTGATAGAGGCTCAGATAGCTTAAAAATGACGTCACTGTCAGGGAAGGGAACAAAATCCGATATTTCCATCTTACATTTTACACGTTGGAAAGTTATCAGACAATTTACAATTTGGTGGGACAGGCCCTTAATGTAATATAACAGGAATTTGGTAACTATAAATAGCACAATAGAATATTAAATTGGCTCCAACGTTGGAGCAAACATTCGCCCACTCTCTCCCTATTAATCAATTTAGTTAGGTTGTTGCCCTCATTATATATGATATCGGGATATAAATAGACATTATAATATGCCACTTGTTTGAGATCTACGGGCACTGGGATATTGCAGTGGGAACAGAGACAGGACACCGCTTAACATCAATTAATAAGTCTATGAACGATGTCTACATTAAAAGCAATTTAGAACACTTCTAATTTAAATGTTTTTAATTTATATCACACTAGCTGTGACTCGCGACTTCGCCCGCGTCAAATTAAAAAATATAGCCTATGTTACTCACGGATAAATTACCTTTTTAACGATGAAAGAATTTTTAAAATCAGCCCAGTAGTTTTTGAGTTATTTCAATACATACAAAAATACAAATCTTTCCTCTTTATAATATTAGTATAGATTAGAGCGTAAGAAACTAGGTTACCCCTTAATTCACAATAGTAAAACTACTATGTTTTATACAAATGGAAATAATCGAATGTAAACAATTTGTTAATAATTAGTCTAGGCAAATTTTAATCAGAAGAAAATATCTCTACACTAAAAAAGAAGAATATAGCAAGCATAAACAATATTGTAATAAAAAATGTGTAATCTAATCAATATGTTATCTAGGCCCATAGTCTAGACTTCCACATGTGGGAAATATGCCAAACGAAATGGAAGCGAGATCAACGATCTTACCACGCCCGCGCTGCGCACACTGACCCCCATAAAACGTTTACTGCCGAAATAAAGCCGAAGTAAATAGTATAGTCATTCACAAACTATATGCGTACAGATACGTAAAAACCAAATATAGATTACAAATTAAATCTACAGTCATACTATACGCGGAGCAATATTTCATTCATAGTAATTCTCAAACGACTCGACTGCTATGGCAGTTAGGGCGAGAATACCAGTAAAATAGAGTAATAGCTTGCATGCCAGTTCACGAGTCCGTACTAGACGTGAATTGTCTCGTACACGCTCTCAACTTACATGCCCGTAGTTGTCACAAAATCATATATCATGCTAACTATTTACATGCTAGGTACAGTCGGGATAACTGCCGGTGTTACAAGCTGCAATAAACAAGGATTTCCGCGACTGTACGCATGCCATTTATCGTTTACAAATGACTGTCGCACATGCCAATTACTGGCATGAGTAGAATGCCTGCAAATGTGTCAGTTACTGGCATGTTTTCCCACCCTTATACATCTATTTGTTCGCTAACATCGAGTGACGAAATGCCACCAATCTCAGAGGCAAAATCTTGTACTTTGTATAATTATTCTTCACAAGACATGTTATACGACTCCGGCATAATAATTTGTCACGCTTCCAGACCGGAACCAAGTCGTGTTTACACTGGTTCATAACGGCAGAACGAGTCCCAGTAACCGTGAATATTTATAAAAACTTTCTATTAAAATTCTTATAATCATTCAAAACTCAAATAAGGGGATAATTACCATAAGTGTTTAAATTATCGATAGAAAAAAACGAAGGACAAGTGTCTTTGATGACACAAAAACAACTTTACGTTGTAAAAAAAAACATCCTCCCTTTAGATGAGGGATTCGGAATTGACACATCATGACTTCCGGTGCGGAAGTACGTCGCCGGCTACGTGCTAGCTAGTTTTCAGGTAACAGAATAAATAAAAACATTGCATTGAGTAGACAAAAAATCCAAATATAACTTTGTTCAGTTATTTTAGCAAATAAAATGTATTTATTCTCAAGGCGTTCTATTTATGTAAAATCATTCAAGGTAAAATTAAAGTAGTGTAGTACTAAAAAACTGCCGTAAACTAAACAAAATAAACTTTCAAACTAGAATATTTTTAAGAATCAATTGGACA
>LD688943.1:2032867-2053865 GCA_003118335.3 Papilio memnon
GAACGAGTGGTCGTGGTCATCACGGATGAAGTCCTTCAGCATGGAACCTGGGGAAGAAATAGCTTCTATAACATAAGGGTAACAAATCTTTAAATGTACAGTCGCGTAGTTTGGCGGTGTTCCATGTCGCGTGTCGTGTGTACGCTTTGAGACGACGACGATGGAATGCAGCTTTTAGTGTAACGAAAAAAGGTCGATCAAAAATAGATTACTATCCCGTCGTTTGCGCAACTCACTGCTGTATTCGGTTATTTGTCAGAGTCGGAGTTTGTCTCGTAAGCAACAAAACATTTTTTCTATAAATGGAATACCGCTGATTTTCGTGACTGTACAAAATAACGACTGTCATTGAATTCACTCGAATGGTCTCTCTAAATTTAGTATTTAGTGAAAGATTTGATTTTAAAAGTTTTATTGTCGAATACTACATTTTATCCGAACAATATTTATTAATATTATTTCGCTAGATAATGTAAATGTCTTTTAATTAAATTGACTGATTGACTGTTGACTTCTAGTCTCTAGTCTTGTCTAGATCATTCCGACCTCCTTTTTGACCGACTTTCCAAAAGGAGGTACTCAATTCGTCTGCATGTTTTTTATGTGTTACGGCATAACTTCGCCCCTGGTAGACCGATTTTGAAAATTCTTTTTTTAGCCGAAAGGTAGTGCTTGCAGGTGGGTTTTTGTTTAGTTTTTGGAGTCAAAGACTACGGCGTAGTTAAATAGTTTAGCTCAAAATCTCGTGACGAAAATTGGTGTCTTTTTTGCATTGTAGTTCACTTACCATAGTACTTGGTGAACAGTATCGCCATATTCCGCTTGGTGTCATAATCCATGAGCGTGGTGGCGATGAGCAGGCGATGCCACGCGCTGCGCGCCGCCTTCCACATGCGGCAGTCGTTCTGCATGACGCCCGCCGCCACGCCCCCCGCGCCCGCCACGCCCGCCGCGCCCGCCGCACCCCCCGCGCCCGCCTCCTCGCCCAGCGCCACCTGGCTCACCGCCAGCCGCAGCGACGGCTCCTTGCACACGAAGTTCTGCAGCCTAGAGTTCATTCATATACCATTGTGAGCAAAAATATGAAAACATTCGAGTAAATAAAAATTATTACTTATATTATAAATGCGAAAGTTTAGATGGATGTTAAAGTTTGTAGCTTAAACTGCTGAACGGATCTCGATAAAATTTACCATGTAGCGCATAGTCTGGAAGAACACGTAGGTTACTTACTTTTTTTGTCCGTAAATCCAAATTTTGGCCTATTTTTAGCTGATATTCCGGGCTAACAATATCGCAGGTGACCGCCAGTTAATATCAATATTGAAGCAATCAGCTTGGTAGTCAAATATAATATTATATGGGACCACCAAGACAAATTATTACAAATTTTACAATATTATGGCTATCATGTATGGAATACGATATTCATCTCTTTAAGTATGTATGTATGAGTGTGTATGAATACTGACCATTGCAGCAGCTTCATGGCGTAGTGCTGGTGCGCGACGACGTGCGCGTGCATCACCAGCACCTTCAGCACGGGCCCGTGGCGAGACGTGAACCTTTCGAACATCGCGGTGTGGCTGAGTGCCATACATACATCATCGCCCCCCACAACACATGCAATAAGGCCCCCCCCTTATTCTCAACATTTTATTAACCCTTAAATGCGTCATTTTTTCAAACCTTCAGATAAAATGATATCTAATGCAAGATCAGTATAATAAAAAATCAAGCATTCAAATTTATATTTTTTGTTTAATGTATTTATACAACAGTGCGCATTTAAGGGTTAATATTGAAATTTCAATTGATTATAAGTAAAAAAAGTACTAATTACTTTGAGAAAATCCTTTAAAATAAAACAATAAAAGAACTGGCAACCACTTGTTCATTTAAATCAGTAAAAAAATCGACGAGATCATAATTTTTGTATTTCCTTAAGATTTTTTTAAAACTGCAAATATTTGCTTATACATATAATAACAACAAAACTTAGAGTAAGGAAGTTGGCGTACTCAGTTCGTAAGAAAAGGATTTCTTACCACGATTGGGTTATTTGAGCTCCCGATTCGTCAGTTACATGAAATACCGGGAGCTCAAAAACCCAATCGTGTCTTACGAGCATTATATTAATAAAATACACGACAGTTTAAAGTGACGTATAAAGTATACTTACACCTCGATGTCAGTTTTGAGCTTGTCGCATATCTGGAAGGAGTTGCACTTGACGAGGGCGCGGCCCTCGCGGTCGATGAGGCTGACCAGCTCCACGGCGTCGCGATGGTTCGCCTTCAGCACGCGCGTCAGCGTCGCTATCACCTGACAAAGACATTAAACTATGCGTTATGTACAGTCCAGTCCCTTCACGGTGTCAGTGATAGAAAAATTGTACTGTTTGGAACGACACTGCTTACAAATAACACATTATGCAGCAGTGGGTTGAGCAAACACGAGATAATATTAAAAAAGCAAATGGCCGTGACCGACCTTTTTTCGTTCCGACACGTTAAAAGCGTCCTTTTCATTATTATTCCGTGTCGTCTCAACGAGTATAAAACGTTCCATTGATTAAAAGCTGTTAAATGGAATACCATCAGACAACCTGATAGTACAAGTAAAAAATAGTGGCAAAAAAAAAAATATTTTTAGTGTTTTAAATGTTATTAAAATCAAAAGTGATTTCGGGAAAGAGGAGATATTTAGGGATGTTTGATGCGGGAGTTAAGTTTATGATATCCATGGCTAAGTGTACCCGTGCCCTGGAGAGTTACTGCACCTGTTGTACCTGTTCGAAGGTGTGAGTCTCGTCGTTGTACATGACAGTGCAGTAGCAGTCCGGCTGGTCTAGGATCTGCAGAAGGTCGCGCTCGCCGTCCTTCAGCCTGCACATCATATTATAAAATAGCTGTTCCCGTGCAGCTTCATCCGCAGGAAATTATAAAAACATAATTTTTTTACATTTGTCAAATTCTCAATTGCAAATGTCAAAATTACCATCTGTACTAATATAATAAAGCGTAAATACAGGCTTCTTTGTTGCCTAAGATGTCAGCAATTACAGCATATTGCATATTTTTGAATAATTATTTTTTTAACAAAAAGCCCTTCACTTACGTCACGCTTTAGGCTATATATTTTCACGCCTTTAAACTTAGGGGGTAAATATTTTAGATAAAAACCCTAATGTGGGAAAGAGACCATAAGTTGCTATCAACATCAAGGGAGCAAGATTGCCATGGTTTGTCATCATGTCATGTCATTTTGACATTTACAATTGATAATTTGACAATTGTAAATAATAAAATAATTTTTTTATAATTTCACGCGGATGAAGCCGCACAGAAACAGCTTGTTATCATAATAAAATTGCTTCCTTAATATTGGCAGCTTGTAGTTTATGGTCCCTTTCCGACACGAAGGTTTTATCCAATTTATTTACCCCATATGTTCAATAGCGTGATAATATATAGCCTAAAGCGTGTCGTAAGTGTAGGGCTTTTTATTGAGTCAAGTAAGTCATGTTTTTTTTTTAATATATTGTTTGAGTGTTCGTACCTAAGTTCGTTAGGCAGCCCGGGCGCGTGGTCGAGGGTCAGCAGCCGGAAGCAGTAGGAGAAGCAGACGGAGGCGAGGATCTTCATGCGCTCTATCACTTCAGCGCTGATGGTGGACTGGGACTCCTGTTCCTCGTTCTCTGGAGCCTGTGTATATTGTTTTTTGGTATTTTATGGTTAAGATAATTACGAAGGTTATTTTGTTACTTAAAAAAATGTAAATTTCATTTAAACTCATCATAACACTTCAAATAACTTTAGAATTTACAACAACCTTTGCCCTGAAAGAATAATTTGAAGACATGGAACTGTCTGTTGAATTCTAATAGAAAACTACAGGTTATATTAATATCTAGTTGTGAACTAACGGTGTGCAACTCGCAGAAGGGGTCTCGCTTCCAGGCCTCGGTATCGCCACAGTCACAGCAGCCGCCGCCACCGGACTGACCCATCTTGTACTTATGGTGTCGATGTGCTGACACCTTGAAGCACTCCACGCACAGCACGCACGTGTTGTCCATACCTGACACCAATATTCTCCAGTAAAGTAAGGTCAGAGCGCTTCGCTGTGTCCGACTTACAAAAAAATCGCTAATTTCCTTACAACGATACAAACTTCGCCTCTTCTCTCAAAATAATCAATTAGGAAGTGGTGAGCTGAACAACAGCATACTACTAACTAACCACGTTCCGTAGACACATTTAAAAGCGTCGTATCGGTTTTTATTTCAGCGTCGTAATCTATCCTTACAATAAGTTTACACTATTGTCTCTTTGAAGTTGGACACCGGCAGATTTCCCGATAGTACCTGTACCTAGCAGAGACTGACTAATCTACTAACCGCACTCCCTGCAGCTGTAGGCGGGCTCGCCCTGCTTGAAGACGCGGCCGCAGAGCGTGGAGCGGCGCGGTATGGGCGCCTGCGAGGCGTCGGTGCCGCCCCACACGAACTGCTCCAACGGCTGGATCAGCAACTTCTGAGCCAACTCCTCGTCGAATGACCAATCTGGAAAACAAACACGTTGATGAGGTTAGATGACAGTATAATCAAGTTTAAACTTTCTAGTAGACACATAATAGATTTTCTTAAATCACTTTTTTTAACTATCTAAGCCAGGGGTAGCGAACATTTCTGCATCAAAGTGCCATTATTTTAAAGAAGTGCTTGCTTCTTAGACGTGCCATCAAATAATTTTGACTGCGATTATTACGTCAATTCCATGGTGCACCTACTTCATAATTTTTGTGTAGCGTTTTTATGATTATCGACATGCCCAAAATATTATGACGTGTGCCATTTATGCCACGCGTGCTAGTGGTTCGCCACCTCTGATCTGAGCTAGCCAAAATTGATTTTTATAAAAGTTTAAATAACTTTCCTGCAATGGCGTAGCGAGTGGGGGTCAAAGGGGGGCTTCTTGCCCCGGGCGCAGCTCTTATGGGGCGCCAAATGGCCCACGAATTAAAATTATAATCGATTTCTGGAAAATATAATACATTAAATTATGTGCCAATACAAATATAATAAGCGATTCTTCGGAAATAAAACGGAACACTTCCAATCTACACCAACGTATCTTATCATATTCTTGTCGGCTCAAGGGCGGATTTGCCAGCAGCCTAAGGGGGTTGGAGCCTGAGCGGAAGATTTTAGGGGGGCGCCAAAATTCTTTTACTGGAATAAAAAAATAAGTAAATATCTACGCTCGCTTTCGCTGCTTGCGCAGGCGCCGTATTAATGTCGTTAAGACACAGCATTGGCGGCTTTTAAAAGCAATCCTGTTATATTCTCACAATACTCAAAACCGCCCCGTTGTAAAGGCGCTAAAGAACAAATAATTGAAATACAATTGTTTAATTTGAACTAACCAAATTGAAATTTGCCGCGAACCAACAATGCAGTGCCACCAATGCAGAGGTAGAGAAAGGCATGGGAAAAGTGGACAGTATTTTTCCTTGAATATATTGTGGTCTATTTCTTAGGATTGATAACATTCATAATAGACATACCTTTACATTGCAATTTATAATTTATAATTTATAATAACTAAAATCGTTTTAATTTAAACAGTTTGTTTTTATACACCAATTGGCATAAAATGGCATTAAATGTTAAGTGGTGCTTATTACGACACGCCAGTGTAAATAAAATTAAAATCGGTTAAGACGTTTCTGAGATTAGCGCCCACAAACACAGACAAAATGACAAAATTTTAACTCTTGTGCGTTCCTTTACTAATTGGCATTAAATGTTAAGTGGCGCTTTATTGCAACACGACAGTGGAAATTAAATTAAAATCTGTTCAGCCATTTCTGAGATTGGCGCCCACAAACACACAGACAATGTGACAAAAATTCAACTCTTTTGCGAATTAGTTTAACTTCAATATGTAATTTAATTAGTTCCCAAGTATATATTAGACATAAAAATTATATGGTTTTCGAATAGACAGGGGTGGGGGGCTAAAAAGGTGCTCCTGGCGCGAGATACGCTCGCTACGCCTCTGCTTTCCTGGGTAGACTTTTCCTTGAATCGCTTCTTCCAACTTTGCCTGGATCGTCAACCCATGTAACACATACATAACTTTAAAGCACTAACCGAGACAGGTCCTGTTGGGCTGCGGCGAGTAGATCCTGGGCACGGTGACCCTCCAGTAGTCCTGGAAATGCGCGGGGGAGAGCACGCCCTCAGTCAGCTTGGCGCGCCATAGCTCCACCACGGCGTCCGCGCGCCCCGGCAAGGTGAACCTAACAGTTACCAACACAAATCAGTTACATCTGGGTGTGCGGCAGTTCACCCGTCGAGGCGAGCACGGCCAAACACACCCCTGTAACTTCGTTGTGGATATGAAGAGTTTTGTGAATTTTTACATTTCACAGCTGAATAAATATAAATAAAGGCATTTGAAGAAAAAATTAACGCTTAATCCGCGTGGAGAGAAGACAACAATCAGAGCGAGCACACCTTTGACTAAACGACGCACAGCTGTTTAGTCTCGATTTGATTGCTATGAGCTTATACGGTGCGCAATCTATTCGATTTTTAGTTATGCAACAAAACAGTTGAATGTGCTGCGAAACAATCGACAATCGCACAACGGTTGTGCGATAATTTAGTCAAAAGTGTGCGCCCGCTCTTAAAGTAAACTATTAAAAATTTGTATAACATGTAATCAGTTATACCGCTGGCAATTTGAAAGTTTTATTATTAATCTAATCTTGTTATTTGCATTAAGTAGCCAAGTTGTTTTCACAACTTTTGCCTATATCATGATTATCTTGATAGATTACACTTGTTTGAAAATAACTTTTTTTATTAACGCGAGCTTCCATTATCGTAAAACCTTATCCCACTGATTCTTTATTTAAATGAACATGCTTCAGCAATGAAAGCCCACGGTTATAATAAACTAACTTTTCATCTTCGTTGTTTTCTTCCATCTTTATACAATCAATTGTTAACAATAAACACAGTCATTATTTTTAAACTTAGACACGTACAGTCACGCACAAAACTTATGGTAACTATTATTTATTACACAGACAAAACGACAGGGACATTTATCGAATGCGATGATTAAAAAATCACTGAACGTACAGCCCGATAGAATGTCCATCTATTTATGTGTACAAAACTAGCCGCCACGCGTGGCTTTGTTCCGAATTAAACGACTGAAAAATATTTATAAATATTGTAAGAGGCCACATCTATTTGTGGGAATCGTTAAAACGATATAGTACTCGCCACTTCTATAAAAAATAGATTTCTTTATGTTTACCGAAGGTTTTGTTGGTACGAGTCCTAGAGCGTCGGTGGCTCAGTGGTTGAAACACTTGACTTGTAATCTACAGGTCGTGGGTTCGAATCCCGCCGCCATGTACCAATGTGATTTTTCGATTTTTCATATGTATAATACATAATTTACCGAACGTTCTTACGTTGAAGGAAAACATCGTGATGCAACCTGCACATATCGGCGAAGAAATTCAAAGATATGTGTGAAGTCAACCAACTCGCAATTGGCCAGCGTGGTTGACTATGGCCTAGTCACCCTAACTTTAGGGTAGGCTCTGAGCCCCTCGGTAGGGACGTATAGTGAGCTGATGATGATGATGAGTCCTAAAAAAATGTCGAATGCATGAAACAGATATTGTTTTAAAAAAAAATAGAACGTTTTTTAAATGGTTCTAACATATTTTTAACTTTTAAAAACATGCTTTCAAAAACAAGGTTACGACTGTTTTTTAAAAACATTAACCTTATTTCATTTAGGAACATTTAATGATTTAGAAAAGGTTTTCGTTATATTTAGTTTACCAGACGATTCTAGAGATCGGATTATTGATTAAAATTAATCGATATAAACAATTTTTTTAATCTATGTTATTTATAACATTTCTATCTAGATATCTTGCAAATATTTTATCATCGAAAACTCCAGACAAATACAGGAATAGAGCCTTAAAAACTCAAGCATGCATGAAATAGACTTTATTTCTAAGGAATAAGTCTTAGATTATAATAGCAAGGTATAAACCTAGTGTCCGAAGCAAGTGGCGGTAAAAATAAAATGGTACGGCTCGTTGGCGAGGTCAATGACATTGGTGTTTTTGTTTATAATGCAAGGTGAATTCGGATTAAACATAGTTTATTAATAATTTTAATTAATATTAGGCCATTGACTTGCAAAGGACAAAGACGTAAAAAGGTTTTCATGATTTTAGCTTTCAAAGAAGTAACAATTTATTCTAGGTTTGTTTACTTAGCAAAATATATGTCAATGATTTAAAGGCAAGAAATACGTTCCGAATGCGGGTCCCCAAAGCTTTGAACATATTTCTTTTAATAAAGATTAAATCTATACTAATATAATATTATATTATAAAGAGGAAAGATTTGTATGTTTGTATGTATCGAAATAACTCAAGAACTACTGGACCGATTTCAAAATTTCTTTCACCGTTAAAAAGCTACGTTATCAGTGAGTAACATAGGTTATTTTTTTACGCGGGCGAAGTCGCGAGCAACAGCTAGTTTATGATAAAACGTATTACGAATTTACTGTCATCACTCTTGTTATATTAGTCAGCACATTATCTTATTCGTTATCAACTTCGAAGTGTCTCATACAACTTTAAACTGATTTTTCACGCATTCTTTACTTATGTACAAATAAGTTATGCAATGAAATATGTCGGAAGCTGGCACAGCATCAGGTCATCGCATCACAACTCCCGCGGACCTTGGCACAGCAGTGAACGACATTTTGACACCCACATTCACACCGTAGCGTAATTCTAATCTATACTAATATTGTAGAGAGGAAAGATTTTTATTTTTGTATGTATTGAAATAACTCAAAACTACTGGGCCGATTTCAATTCTTCCACCATGAATAATTACGTTATCACTGAGTAAACTAGGCTATATTTTTTGTAATCTCACGCGGACGAAGTCGCGAGCAGCAGCTAGTGACAAATAAAGCACTCTGTGATCTGTGAATGACACGGATGCAACGTTTTTCGCATTTACTGTCAAAATATTAGCTCCATTATGGCCGCCCTTAGCTCAAATTATACATAAATAAAATATTTAACTTGTCCAAAAAATTCCATTTGGAATCGGTCATGTAAATACGCTTTACCAGTTCATCACCAGCTCACTATACATCCCCACTAAGAGACTCGGAGCCTACCCTAAGTGGTGATTGGCCATAGTTAACCACGCTGGCGCAGTGCGGGTTGGTTGACTTCACAAATATCTTCATTTTCGAATAAGACGAATTAAACATTATGTAATAACGGTGTGATAGACGGTCGTTATTAAACTTTGCCAACATAAAGTCGCGAAGATATATTTCGAGACAAGACACGTGCTGAGATGTTTGAGTAATCTTGTTTGCATTAAAATTACTATCGATTGTCAATAAGCGATATACAATAATAGATGATGTGCGGATTGATTTTAATTGACGCGGAACTATTTTGCATTATAATGATGTCACCTACTGCCGTCAATAAGCAAGCAAATAGATATCATACATTTGATAAACTACAATTATTTAACACTAGCTGTTGCCCGTGGCTTCGTTCACGTAATATTAATATAAAAAGTAGCCTATAAGCCCGTCTATGTCAGCTACCCTTCAGTGAAAGTCCGCACGAAATCGGCCCAGCCCTTTCGGAGATTATCCGGAACAAACGCGGCTTGCGGACAGGCAGACAGACAGACAGACAGATAGACAGACAGACAGACAGACAGACAGACAGACAGACATACAGCAGACATACAGACAGACATACAGACAGACAGACAGACATACAGACAGACATACAGACAGACATACAGACAGACAGACAGACATTTTTTTTTAAATGCGATTTTCGTTATCAGCAACGCAAATATCATACATCATCTTCCCGAAATCTGGAATTTTTCTTTTGATATTACAAATAGACACTCTAAATTTTATTATATGTATAGATTATTAAAGAATACGTTACTATTTTTGTAAAAAATTTACGAGTCATAAATTAAAAAATCAATTTAAATCTACACGATTGAAAGTTATATGGAAATTATAAGTGTCATTTGAAAAACATGTTTGAATTGCGGAAACAATTTAAACTAACGCGAAACTAGGGATGTCAAACAAAATCGGTATTATTATGCACTGTGAAAATAATTTGTCCAATTGCACAATAAACACAATTTTTACTTACATGTGTAATGTAAAATGTTTGAAATATGTGATAATATTTTTAGATATTTCGATTCCAAATGATTAAAAAAAATATAGATGGTCGGCCATATTAACAATACTTGTTAAGTACTTTAAAACCAATACAAGGGCTATTATGTAAAGATATCGAACGTTCCGTGGTGACGACTAGAAATGTACTGAGCGACTGACTGAGTACGACTGACTACAACTAAGAACGACTGACGACTGCCAGAATGCCAGAATGAGCTGTGCCACTGCTTGCAAGTGTTTTATATAAAACTACCCCCCACTTTTCCTTCCGTTTCCTACTATTTCCTAACAATGTTATAAAAAGGAAATATTTCTATTTTTTATGAGTTGAAAAAACTCAAAAACTACTGAGCCGATTTTAAAAAATTCTTTCACCGTTAGAAAGGTAATTTATCTGTGAGTAACGTAGAACAGATGAAGTCGCGAGCAACAGCTAGTTTGAAATATGTGATAAGTAACGTATGCAACATCATTTGGATTCTTACATCTCCACTATATTTACTATTCGTGCAATATTTATTTATAAATAAAAATTGCCAACCCTATTTAAAACAGCGTGACGACCGAATTTAAAGGTTAAAAATATACATATAATCTTTTATGTTGATTTTATTTTACAAAAATACCAGAAATAGTAAAATGCTATCTACACTTAAGAGATTATGTATTTCCTCACTCCCGTTATCAATATCCTATTTATATAATAAAATGACACGATACTTATCCTTGTGCTAATTCCTCTTGCATATAGAACCTCTTTTATAAGTCGGTCAAACCATAGAACATGTTTCTCTATAGACGAGGACATTTATTTCCTACCCACTGGAGTCGACGCAATTAGATCGAAAATTCAAGTGGGAAGCAAATTTAACTCTTTGTATACATGTTTCAACAAACGTAAATATCGACAAAACTGCATCACTTCATAAAACATAAGTGACAAATGTACAGTAAATGTACTTTTACCGCTTCGCCAAGGTTAGATTGCGGATTTACTTGACTTGTAAACTTGCAGTTAAGTAGAAAATTAGTGCAGTTCGTTATAGATAACATAAAGTACTTCTGACTCTGAATGCAATAAACTACTAAATCAATTATTACGTATATACGGAAAAAATATGTTTCACTAAACATTTTCCATACAAAGAAAACAAAGCGACTTACATTTTAAATTCCTCTAGCACTTCAGCGTGGTATTGGAATTTTGGTGACGTATCTGTTTTACAGAATAGTACTTTCAACAGTTCTTTTAATATCATATTTTTATGGAAACTCTCCAACTTATAACAAAAATATCAAATTATTTTTAATATTATATTATTAATTAGAAAGTTTAATTTAATATTCTGTACCATAAAGCACATTGTACGTCAATGTACATTGAACTGTACAGTCGCGAACACAATTCTAACAAATTATTTTTTTTATTCCACACTTCAAATTATTTGTTGTTGCTTTGAATAAATACTCAGTAGAGTGAAAGGTATATAGTTTTATTATTACTTTTTCTGAAAGTCTTGATAAGGGCTATCAGGATAAAGTGTAATGATCCTTTGTTTGGTATTATCACGTACTGCGCATCTTTTGTTCTATTTGTTGATATAACCTGTACTAATAACCCTTATTAGATTATAAGATAAGCGTACATTGTGCTGTACATGGTTGCTACGCCACTCCACTTTCAAAAGGGGCTAAAAGCTGACGTTTTACGGGCTACATATTTTTACGTTTTAATTGTATTAACAATAGTGTTAACTAACGCTAACTTGGGCGTTGTCTGGAGACTACAAAAAAGTAAAACCGATATAAAACGATAATAAGACCTTGGTAGCTGTCCCCCTAGATCGGTTGGCGACGCTTATGAAAGCAAATAGTCTAGCCTAATGGAATTTAAATACCGCAACAATTATACCAAAACAAATGTAACACCTTTTTCCTAAATAAAAAAAAATGGTTTTGGTTCGTTTCGCCAAACATCATCTCGCAAAATAACTAGGATGTAATAAAATTATTAATTCGTCTGAAAAGCGGTATGGCAACAGGTGTAATCAATAAATATCGAATACGCCCGGGTCACCTGTACACGCATGCGCGTAAGTCTTGTACGCCCTTATTTCAACATCGCTCATAATCGTTAACAAGTATCAACTTTGAAATCCACTATGTATAAAAAGCTGTTAAAACTAGAGGCATAAATCTATGTTAAAATGTATCCCTAAGTAAATTATTAAATCAGCACCTACTGAATATTGACGTCATAATATAATAACGTAAGATTAACAATAATAATAAAGTACTGTAAATAAATTCATATACAGCTTTTAAGATACACTCGTATATCGTAAAATAAGGAAACATATTCAAATAATATTCATAAATGTCGATTTTGTAACACATTATATACGAAATTTGCTACTTAACTGTACTCATATTGAAGTCAAGTTTTATCTCTGGATTTTAAAAAATCACCTGATCACCTTGCTTATAATTTTATGGTTTACAGTTTTTTTAATTCTTTTATACCAATGACATTGCATTTGTGTTATTGAGTGTACACGTCAGTAGTTATCATACTAGTACACATTGTACTTTTTGACCGACTTCCCAAAAGGAGGTACTCAATTTGTCTGTATATTTTTTGTGTATTACAGCATATCTCTCCCCTGGTGGACAATGACAGTGGTAGAGCCCGCTTTAACATCTTAGCACGAATGAGTCGGCTCGCCCGGTGTAATGCCACGACCACACAGAAGACAGGCGTGAAGTGGGAGCAATTCGGCGTTTCGTCTGATGAGTGTGGTGCCGGAGNNGGCGGATTTAGGTGGCCGCTTGCTCGTTTGCCACCTTATATAAAAAATATAATGGTATAAAAAAAACCGATTATAAAAATTCTTTTTTTATCCGAAAGGTAATGCAGGTGGGTCCTATTATTTTGTTTAATTTTTGAAGTCAAAGACTACGGCGGAGTTTAATAGTTTAGCTCAAAATCGCATGACGAAAATTTTGGTTATTAACTGTACCTGTCGGAGGGGATCATGTCGGCGGTGTCATCCTCCATAGCGTCATCAACAACTTCTACCTCCAGCTCCACCGGCGGCAGAGAACTCATTATGAACCGACCGCAGTTATTGCAAACTGTAACAATAGAAAAATCTATATTAATCTAGACTCATGGACTCATGATAGCCTGGTACATCAACTTATTCATTTAATTTACTTTCATTCTTATATAAGTGCTTAGTTTTGATTTCTGTATGTATTGAAATAACTCAAAAACTACTGGGCTGATTTCAAAATTTCTTAACCCCATTAAAAAACTACATTATCAGTGAGTTACATAGGCTACATTTTTTATTATTTTCTTAATTATACATGGATGAAGACACAAGTAATAGCTAGTATGAAATATGCTTGTAGAAAAAAGTAAGGTATTTTTAAATAAAATGGTAATGTTTACTAGAAACTAGATAATTTTGATCTACCCTCTTATTTATGTGTACTAGCGTTCCAGCTTCACACGGGGCCAAAAGCATACAGAGGAGGTTTTTACTGTGATACTATGTAGTGACAATGTGAGAATAATAAACAAAACAAATCAGGAATATTACTCATCATCATCTCCCCCACCTTATCCTACTCCCATAGGGTCGGCGCACCGGGTTTTCGTCCTCCAAATAACTCTGTCATCCGTCATCTCAGTCATCACTCCCTTCTTGATCATGTCACCTTTCACAAAATCCATCTATCTCTTTCTAGGTCTACCTCTACCTGTGTACCCTTCCACATTCAGGAAATCAGGAATATTGTAATGAATAAAATAATAAGCTGATTGGCAGTGGGTCAAGCAGTCAGTGTGCATAGACAAACTTATAATTCAATGAATACAGCTCATTTTTATCTTTTTAATTGTTTATCTGTTTGGTATTTTTGTAGACATGAGGTCAATTCAATGTGAATTCAATTCAAAGTAATGTACTTTATTGTTTTGTTTGACATTTGCACAATGATTACAACAGCATTTCGAGAGTCCTTGAATTTGGTTAATTAGTACAAGGAAATTGTGACTTGAATAGTGATAAGGTAAAGCAGACTATAATGCTTTTTAAATGCAGAATTGTAACAAGTAAATTTTGAGTTATATACATAGAATTGTAATCACTTTAGTATATCAAAGTATCTTTTTTACATTTTTCTTTTCTGTAGGATGGGAAGCTTCACTCTTTAGTGACCCCTACGAGTATGACTTGCAATAAAATAAGACCTGGCTTTAAGACAGGAGAAAGGTTTACAGTAATTCTTTCTTTCTTATAGAGCAGCTTATCTATACTAATATTATAAAGAGGAAAGACTTGTATTTTTGTATGTATTGAAATAACTCAAAAACTACTGGGCTTTCAATATTTCAGCATTAAAAAGCTATGTTATTAGTGAGTAACATAGGCTATGTTTTTTATTCTTTTTTTAATTTCACTCTGGCGAAGTTGCAAGCAACAGCTAGTGAATTATATAATGTATATTTAACTGTACAAATTTTTTATATCCTCATATAATCTACTATATTTTCTTATAATAATTTTCCTTGCTCAGCACTTGTACAAATATACTACAGATTATGACTCATTTTATTTAATTAATTATTCAATACAAGACATAATAATATTGTATCTTTTGCCCATGACTCCATCCACACAGAATTAAAAACAAACTTAGTAATGCCTGTGTTTTTCCAGAAAACATGTGCCAAATTTCATTGTACTCTGCTAAGTTATTCTGGAGACATAGCAAACATCTATCCATCCAAATGTTTCATTTATGGTATTAATTGATGTATGGTTAGAGCAATCTGTGGTTAAACTGATTTTTTTTTATCCTACAATTGTATATTGAGTTCATCACTTAACACCTGTTGACACACTTTGCTTATTGCCTTTATTTATACTTAAATACAACATTTCCACTTACACTGAATGTTAAAAGGAGTATTAAAAAACCACTTCACATATAAAAAATTTGAAAAATCATTAATAATGAAAAATATACCTTAATGAATAATGTTAACACAATAATAAAAATGAGAGTAATGGTTTTTAATCTAAGAAAAACATTTTTTTTCATTATCTTAACATTTTGCGTAATAACTGAACATATCGTTATAACGGAATGGAACAATACGATATTATGTTCTGTAGCAATAGTTTTACATGTTAAAATAAAATGTAATGAAAAACGGTTCCTGGAGTCATACTTCATGTTGAAGACATGGCACGAGTGACGGAATAATACAATAACGTAACAAAAGAAAATATCTTTACCTTCGCTCTTTCAAATTTGTAAAATCATCCAATCCAATTGGATTGCTAAACCGCGCTGAAGACTCCTTCGGAAGAAAATCTAAATAATTGAACACTGCATATAATGTTTCAGATACCATTAGTTTTCAATATAACGCACAAAAAACAAATTTTCACATCAGCTACAATTTCTTGTCCATTGGCACGAATCCACTGAATTTTTTGACATTTAGCTCCATCACAACGTGATAATATTATTACCGTTTTAGAAAATATTCCACATGTTCTAGTGACTTTAAAGACGCTTGAGAATTACGAACAGAAATTTTACTATTTTTAAAGGATTTAACACCATGAAAATAAAAATATGCAAATTAATCGACTGTAAGACGGAGAATCGACTCCACTGGAAAAAGTGTTGCCAGAAATTCTTTTTCAATTCGTACAAGAAATCAATAGCAAAACATAGATCACTCATCTCTATAATGCGTGGTTTACACTTGGCCAGTACAGTTAGTCAGTAACGTTCAATGACTGTACTGGCAATCAAGTGACACTGTGAACGCTAACAGTGGTAGAGCCCGCTTTAACATCTTAGCACGAATGGGTCGGTGCAATACCACGACCACACAAGACAGGCGTGAAGTGGGAGCATTTCCGCGTTTCGTCTGATGAGTGTGGTGCCGGAGGCCCAACTTTAGTCCATTTCCCAATCCGCCCTTTTCTTATAAGGAAAGGATTGGATGGGAAAGTGGATTTGACGGTGGAGGAGACGCATAGGAAGGGGAAATAATCCTCTTTATGTGCGTCTCCTCCTCCGTCGATTTAGGGTAGGCAACGCATCTACAATTGCGGATGTCTATGGGCAGCGGTCGCTTCGCCATTTCGGCGGATTTAGGTGGCCGCTTGCTCGTTTGCCACCTTATTTTATATAAAAAAAAAACTGGCATCAGTGAGTCCACACAGTCTACGACCGGCCGTTGCGACTGTCCAAGTGTGAACCAAGCATAAATGTATAGATTACTTTATGGAAATGACGACATTTGCACCGTGATTCAACTTAAACGCGTCTTATGGCGATAGACACTATCATAAATTAGAATCTCCTCAATACTACTAATTGATAGTCAGCCCCAAAATAACGAAAATCAAATAAGCACAAAATACCACGTCTTATAGCCTTTCCAATTTCAATGTCTATCAAATGACTTCTTTTATAAATATAATGTATTCTCTATAGATGGATGAAGTTAGTCGAAAACGGCTTTGAAGATTATGGCTACTAATACTAATATTTATATGGGAAATGAAAATCAAAAATTTAACAACATATATTTATGACCTATAAACTAAAAAACATATTAAGCAATCATTAGTGAAGTAAAACTATTTTTCAGTAGCATTTTCCTTTTCTTTAACGAATCCTAGAGGCGGGAATTTTTCTAAAATAGGTCCCATCGTCGATGGATAAAATGCCAAGAACTTGAATCTTTCGCCCATTTTGTTTGGATCCACAAGCATTTCATATGCGCTTTTTATTTTTTCCTTATCTTCCTCAGACTTGGCATTATCCATTAACACCTTAAAAGAAAATAATACTTTTTCTGTTATTAAATTGCATACTCCCATCTATAAACTACTTAAAAATATGGCAACATCACTGAAACAAATCTCACTGTTGTTTATGACTTTTTAAGAAACAATTCAGTTCAGTTAACAAACAGAAAAATTCCTTCTTTATCTCCTTTTATAAAAATTTTCAATAAACATGCACTGTAAAAAATCTTACATTATAATTCAGTTTTATTGAATTACCTGTAACCTAGCCTTTGCCTGTAATCTTTCAAGAAAGTCTTTCTGCTTTACAGGCCCAGCTACAATAGCATAATTTTCATCACCCGGTGCCTTGGAAGCTGCTAACCGGAGTTGACTGAAGTCTACATCAGCAGTGAGATCACATTCACCAGGATTTTCTAATGGATTTACTACTTTATGCTTATGAAATGCCTAGAAATATAAAAAAAATATTCAGAACAAAAACAATTAAACAACTCCTTACCACAAGTTAAGTCAACCTTTTGTTAAAGGATAAAAAGCATATTTCCTAATTTTATAAATATGAAAGTTTAGATGGATTGATGATATTTGGCACAGATATAGACCATAGTATTAAAGAACACATAGGCTACTTACATTTTTTTTTAATTCTAAAGGCTATATAATATTATAAGAAAAAATAACTAGAATGCATATTATGATTAACATTTTAAGATGAGAGTTTAGGTACTCACTCTAAATGTATCTCCTTTCTCCCCTTCATGTCCATAATCAGCTATCAACACCAAGCCACCATGTTGGTCAACTCGTTGTGCTAATTGTCTAGCAATCCCTAAACTTCTGGCACTTATTTCTAACTCTGTTCTATCTCCGGCATCCAGTGGTGGTCGGATCAGGACTTTTGATGATTGTGTTTCTTTCCCTGATATCCTATAATATAACTTTCCATTGTCATCCATATCTATTAGAAGTTCTCTCCAACCATCTTCTGTTTTCTGTAATTATTAACAACAAAATATTGTACAGTTAGTTCAAGCACTATAAGAGATATGTTAATGAGTAATTTTAAATATTCTTTTATACCAGGACCTTGCCAAATATAAGTGGTATGTTCATGGTTTCTGTTACCCTAACACACTTCAGCTGTTGTTATATTACTTTTATAATTAATCAATACTTGAAGGGTTAATAGGGTTTTAATTTACTAAGATTTAAGTCTAAAATTTTCTGTATGTATTTACAGGTTCAAAAACCTTATGTACTCACTTCAAACTTATGTATAGGCAGTACATCAAAGAATTCATGTGCCATGTACCATGAGAAGTTATTTGGTACTTTCTTCAAATCATTGTACCAATAAACTTTGATACCCCCTATTGTTTGACCCTGAAAAAGGGATTTAAAAAAATATTTAACACAGATTCCTATATATCATTGTTAAGTTTAATTTTTTTATGTTTCTAATTAAAATAGTCAATCAAAATTATAATATGTAGTAACTAAACTCAAACTATTACATTTTCTATTAATAATTTAGGTTATATTTAATATTATTATATGATGTTTAAATAATAGTTTTCTTACCTCATAGTAGTGTGGTGACTCTATGTTTGTAGCTTTATGTGTAAGACATAGTCTTTGGGCTTGTAACATTTGCATTGTCTCAGATATTTCAACAAGATGTAAGGATAAGTCCTCTGATTTATAGCCAAGTCGATTGATAACCTTAAAACAACATATTTCATGTGTAGTCAATTTGAATGCAATGGGTAAACAATATATTTTGACTGTAAGACTTGTAAATAAATAATAGTGTTTATTACCCTTAAGATATCCACTAATAGGGTGCCATTACCAGGCCCAAGTTCAACCAATTGTAGAGGTTTTCCGGGACCCATTTTTTGAGTTTCCGCATAAAACCAAATTGCAAGAATTTCTCCAAAAAGTTGGCTGATTTCCGGTGAAGTTATGAAGTCGCCGGTCTCACTTATTATATCTTTTTTCATATAATAGCCTTCAGTTGGATTTGTAGAAATAATGTGCATATATTCCGCAACCGTTAAAGGTCCATTTAATCGTAATTTTTCTTTTATAATCTCCATCAAGCTGGGCGCAGTACCAGGAGCAGGCATTTTCAATGTATTGGGATCAGGTCTTTTTACGATTTTGTATCCTTTATTTCGCCTACCTAACGTAGAAAAATAGATCGGCCTCGTGCATATTCGATATAAATGTCGGGCGTTCATTTTTTAAAACAATAATTATTTTTACAGGTTAATACAGTTAGTTTTTTTATTGTTTTTAAAATTGTCAATGTCAAAGCCATACAATTGACAGATAAATTGACAAGTGGCATTTGTCCTTTACAGATTACTTTTTCGGTCCAATTGCCTGTAATTTATCTTACCAAAAAATTATTATAAATAAATAATTAAATAACCACTTCGGTGTTTCTGGTGTAAAGCCTTAAGTTTTTCTCGCCTCTGCTGAATTTTAACATAAAAGAGCAAAAACACGGGCTTGTTTGTAAAATATGTCGGCTATCATTCATCATCACCAGCTCACTATACGTCCCCACTGAGTTAGGGTGACTAGGCCGTAGTAAACCACGCTGGTCAAGTACGGGTTGATTGACTTCACACATATCTTTGAATTTTTTCTCCGATATGGGCAGGTTGCATCACGATGTTTTCCTTCACCGTAAGAACGTCGGATAAATTATGTACCTGTGAAATTCTAAAAATCTAAAAAATCACATTGGTACATGGCGGGATTCGAACTCAAGACCTGTAGATGTACAAGTCAAGTGCTTAAACCCCTGAGCCACCGACGCTCTACACAGCTGTCATTATGCCAATGTTTTTATTTCATAAAACTAGTGATGGGACTCGAGTGATCTTTTTCACTCGGTACTGGTAACTTTCTCACTCGAATGCCACTCGAGTGATTTTTATTGACTCGATCGAATCCTCGGAATATAAAACTCGAGTAACGAAAATTAAACATAGAAAATTCATTTTCGCATTAATGTAATAGCTACTATAAAAAACCAAACAAAATGTAAGAAAAATAAAAATTTCCTTTAAACTAATCCTATATCAGTTGAATTGAAATATTATAATGTACTACTAATAAGTTACCTAATTTATTCTAATTCTTCTTTGACAGTGGTAGAACCCGATTTAACATCTTAGCACGAATGGGTCGGCTCGCCCGGTGCAATACCACGACCACACAGAAGACAGGCGTGAAGTGGGAGCAATTTCGCGTTTTGTCTGATGAGTGTGGTGCCGGAGGCCCAATTTTAGTCCCTTTCCCGTTCCAACCTTTTCTTATAAGGGAAGGATTGGATAGGAAAGTGGATTTGACGGTGGAAAAGATGCATAGGAAGGGGAAATATCCTCTTTATGTGCGACTCCTCCTCCGTCGATTTAGGGTAAGCGACGCATCTGCAATTGCGGATATCTATGGGCAGCGGTCGCTTCGCCATTTCGGCGGATTTAGGTGGCCGCTTGCTCGTTTGCCACCTTATTGTATAAAAAAAAATAACAAGGAATTTTTATGAGATCCAAATATGAACAGTTTTATGAAAAACTAGATATATACTATTGATAATGATTGAGCGAAGAAAAAAATCGTTTGAGAGATCTTACTATTTCAGAATAAAAAAAATTGAATTTTGTAGTCTTAACCACTTAACATTCGAATCGATTTTTCTTTTCTTCGAATTATAGTATATATATTTAAAAGCAACTCGAGTCCCATCACTATATAAAACACATTTGACAAATGTATTTTGTGGTTATGTATTTATTTCAATTCAATTTATTCAGA
>LD688943.1:2056932-2070814 GCA_003118335.3 Papilio memnon
AAAAGCTGAGTTACCAGTCAGTAACATAAGCTATGTTTTTTAACTTTTTAATTTCATGCGGACGAAGTCGCGAGCAACAGCTAGTGTTGAATATTTTAAAAGGAATTAGAGAAATTTCATTAAAAGTGTCATAAAATTATATTGAAATCATGTTGCATTAAATGCAATTCAATGTAGTTTTATGTTGAAAACAAAAATCAATAAATAAACTCTATACATTATAGTAAACTAGCTTTTGCCTGCGACTCCGTGCGCGCGGAATTAAAACATACAATAGTGAGTAGCCTATGTGTTCTTCCAGACTATCCTCTACATCTATACCAAATTTCATTGGTATCTGTTCACCCGTTTAGGCTACAAACTCTAACAAACATCTATCCATCCATCTAAACTTACACATTTATAATATTAGTATGAAGTATGATAGACAAAATCATTAAAAACATTTAATTTGGCACGTCAATAACAAGGGGACTCCTTTACGAGATGTGCCATCTTAACCATTACAACGTTTTTAATATTAAAACCATACTTTACCAGAATCAACATGACGCAGAGAAGTTCCTATCCCTGTCAGCTGATCAGCTCCGGTTGGAAGGTCAGGTGATGCAGGTGAAGCCTGCGCTAAAGAGAGAGAACCTGGAGAAGGGCAGCAAGAAGCAGCCCAAAGATAACAGGAATCTATACCTTGTTAAAGAAGGAGGTATGTCATTGGTTATTGGTTTTTAATTTCTATTAGTAAAAAATGTCAATGGACAATCTTTCGCAACTCTGTACGAGTTAAAAAAAGTGTTTTCAGACTATCCTCTACTTATGTGCCAAACTCAGTTTAGGCTACAAACATCCATCCATCCATCCAAACTTTCACATCTATGTATATAAAAGAAAGTCGTCTTAGTTACACCACTTATAACTTAACCGGCTTTACCGATATGACTGAAAATTGGTGAGGAGGTAGCTTAGAGCCAGGAGACGGACGTAGGATACTATTTATTCCGTTCGACAGCGATGGATGGATGGATGTTTGTTAGAGTTTGTAGCCTAAACGGGTAAACGGATTTCGCTGAAATTTGGTAAAGACGTGGAGGATAGTCTGGAAGAACACATAGGCTACTCATTTTTGTTTTTATTAATTCCACGCGGACGAAGTCGCGGGCGAAAGCTAGTTGATAATATTAGTAAGATAATCAGTCAAAAATATAAAAATTAAGTAGTTTATACATTTTAATCTTATTCTCGTCTCATATTATGATTTAGTTGAATGTTTATCCTTTAGGAATCATACTAAAAGTGTTTTTTAATAATATGAACCATACAATATTTCTTAAGATAAATGCTGCAATTTGCACAAGCATGAAATTCAATCTGCAATGGACCAGTGCGGTTCACTATGGTTTAGTGACTCCTAACTTACGCGGTACATACCTGTCCAGTACATTTGGTCAGTGGCATTCTATAATTATACTGGAAATCAACTGTCATAATGTGAACACTAACTGGTGCCAGTGAGTCTAACAAGTCTCAAAAAATTAATTCTTTCCGCAAATCATCATTTTCTGGTACAAAATTCGACATTTTTAACACGATGAAAATATGATGTTGTCTGTTCAATGACTTGATGTAGACTAAATATGTTTCAAAGATGTCATAGCAAATAAACAAAAAAAAGGCTCGTTCAAAACAAATGTCGGTATACCTGGTATACAATCCATAATTTCCCTGCACTACTGGCTAACTATACACAAGGCGTTAGTGTACACTTAGAGCCCTTCAGTGGGGATGTTATACAAGGTCCTTTACACTCTGTACAGTGGTGGTCGCGGGCACGCGCGCGGCTGTCGGCGTCTCCTCCTCCGACATGGCGAAGCGGCTCGCCCTCGAGCGCAGCAAGACGCAGATGTTGAAGAATTTGAACAGGTATTTACATAGTGTGGTGCACGAAATAAATAGCAATACCACGACCACACAAAAAACAGGCGTGAAGTGAGAGCAAGCGTACAGTCTGATGAGTGTGGTACCTGAGGTCTAATACTTGTCCCTTTCCTTATATGGTAAAGATGGGAAGGGAAAGGATTTCATGGTAGAGGAGACGCATAGAAATATACTCTTTATGACGTCTGTTCCGTTGATTAAGAGTAGCCATCGCATCAATTGCCGATATATGTGGGTAGCGATTTCTTCGCTTTCTCGGCGTATTCAGGTGGCCGTTATATAAAAAAAGACAGCTTCAGTACCATATACACCTGTTCTTTTCGATGTGTATCTAGAATGTTCTATTTTTAGATTCGTGTCCCGCTACCGGCTGGTGGTAGCGAACTTGCCGGCGCAGTGGGACGACGCGCGACTGCGGCGGGCGAGCGCGCGCGCGGCCGGACACCACGCGGTGATCGGCGAGGCGCGCGTCATGCGAGACCTCCGGGCGCCCGTGGACCGCACTGGGAAACATCCGTCAGTATTTTTAAGCAGTAATATAGTTGTAACTTGTGTTATTAACTTAAACACTCAGAGCACTAACTCCCGCCAGAATGGCGCGCTATTCTAATACGTCTGAATGACATTGACAGCTGTCACATAGGGACGGGACGTATATGTCAATGATCTAGTGTTGCGCCAATCCTGCACGCAGTACTGATTTTCTTCTTAATAGTATATTTTATATACTAATCTTTACCAATACGATAAAGAGGAAAGATTTGTATTTTTGTATGTATTGAAATAACTTAAAAACTACTGGACCAATTTCAAACATTCGTTCACCATTAAAAAGCAAAAAGTCGTCAAGCTACAGTCGCGAGCAATATATTATATTGTTAAGAAGAAAATTAGTACAGTGCTGTAGAATTGGTACAACACTAGATTATTGGAATAAACGTCACATCTCTAACTGACAGCTGTCAACGTCATTAGGGTGTTTAAATTAATATACGGTAGTTTCAATTAAATAAATTGTTTTAAAATATATTCTAACTAGCTGTTGCTCGTTGTTTCTTCCAGGTCCAAAGGCTACGGTTTCGTAATGTTCACGCGGCACGAGGACGCACTCGCCTGTCTCAGGAAACTGAACAACAACCCTGATATCATTGACAGGAATAATGTAAGTGCAATTGTGGGCGCGGCAGTGCCTACGACTGGTTTTATCTCCTTTTTAAATCAAATTAATTACATAATATACACCTGTAAGTATTATATGGTAGTTGGCAATTTTGTAAACAATGTATTTGAAAGGGTCATATTTTGACCAATGAGGGAGCGGCAACCGTACCGGTTAATATCGCCTTTGCATAATTTCGAAATTCAATTAAAAAAAAATCAATTAGTTTGGTATTGTTTGCAACATGGGAAAATTTCAAAAAAAGTTGGGAGTTTTTAGCATACTGGTAACACTATCAGGCGCCCCCTTGTCAATGTCAAAAAAGTCCCATTCTTGTAGGTCTATAGTATTTAATTTTTTTACATTTCGTAACTTGTTTAATCTTTTATTTATTTAGTTCTAGTGATAACTTTTAAGTTGTGAGTAACGTAATTATATGAGTGTTTTTTTTACAGAGACCGATAGTGTCATTTTCTATTGAAGATAGAACAGCTTTGAATGCAAGGAAGAAGAGATTAGAAAAATCTATAGCTAATAATCCATTGGCTAAGAAAGAGACACAAACAGAAGATTACGGTATGAATAGAAAGAGAAAGTTTAAAAGGGCACCAGACGAAAGTTATGTGAAAAAGGGTAATTTCGGGAAGAAATTCAAAGATCAAAATGGCGTCGGGAAATTCGTGAGATTGCCAAAAACGGCAGATGTGGGAGAATATACTGGTTTAACTGCTAAAGAAGGGACTCAGCATAAAATGAGAAATAACCATAAACTACGAGCTCAACAGGAAATCCATAGACAGACTGTCAAAGATGAGAAGAAAAAGAACAAACGAACATGGCGTCTCAAGATGGCGGCCCGCGAAAGAATAAAATTGCCAAAACAGAAAATCAATAAAAATAAAACTCCAAGCAGGAGGAAGAAGAATAAAAAAGTATAATTTAGTATATACAGTACTATAAGATTGTATAATAAATAATGAAAACATTTTAAAACATGTTTTATTACTGGTTTCACCCTGAAGAACTTTCGTCGGCAGTTTCTGTCAAATCGACTTTAATTTACCAATTTTTGGTTACATTTTTAACTTTCCGTAATTCTAAAAAAAAGTTATTTTGAAATTTCACGTCCGAGGGATCCTTTTTCCTTTTTCCTAACCAAAGTTACCTAACCTAGGTAAAATATATATTTTTCGCTGTTTGGTAACTAGTCGTGAAAGAGGAATATTTTGTGCTACCTTTCGAAACCAGTCAAGTTGTGTGTGGTACACTTTGCTAGTTTCATGCCATAAATTCCATGTTAAAATGATCACCTATCCATTTCAAGACCAAATAGCTAGTGCACATTAATATCGATCTTATTGATATTTTACATTTGGTCGCAGTTTTTGATTTAAGCCCCGAATTCAATGCCAATTCCACATTTTTTTACACCTTAAATGCATCTTGTTGCAAAATGTATACATACCACGTTATACATTATTTTATTGAAGTGTAGTTTGTGCTTCCGGACGCGCTTTGACGACCATAGATAATAAATAACAGATATACCGGTTTTTTGTCTTATATGTACCTAAATACTTTCCAGAACGATATAAAAAACCATGCATAAGGGTTAAATTAGGCCTCCTGCACGAAAAATTGCAAGGAAACGTCTGATACTTTGTCTGAAAACACATGGTCGATTTACCTCTGGCGAACACCGCACAACCTCTATTTGGAATGTGAAGGGGAAATAGTACTTGTAATAGTGATAACCCGGAAAATAAAAAAAGTGTATTCACCCTATCGGTTACGAAAGTGGGAAAAAATATTCCTCTTTCACAAATAGTTACCAAATATCGAAAAAAAATATTTTTACCTAACTGGTTAGGAAAAAGGCCGAGGGATTGAAACATCTTTAGTTTTTCAATCAATTTCATTCTTACAGAAAAATAAAAAACCTATTTTTGAAATTAAACAGCACCAAATAAGTAATATTTAATAGTCTTATAGAAACCACAAACCTTATTTTAAGTTTAAGTTTTTAACTTTAAAAGTTTATTTTAAAACAAGCTTAGGATAAAAATAAACCTATAAATATGTATATTATCACAGAGTAATTAGGCGGTAGCTCTTTTCTTTTCTTGTATACTTTTATGTTGTCTCTCAGAGGCTTTCTCTCGTAGGACGGTGGTGTGTTCGCGCAGGTGAGCCAGCACCAGATCGCGGTACTCGTCTGGATGGTGCATGTAGTGGAGTACGTGGGGAGAGTTCTCCCAGCACTTCCAGGTGCACTGCAAAGATATGAGCAATACTATAATTATGTAAATATAAAAACTATGTAAAAATCAATATTTGTCTAGTGATAATGACATATATGCAAAGTAGTAGTTTTAAATAAATTAATAATGCACCGTGAAGTAGAAAGTCGCTAAATCTTTGTGAGAAATTAGTAGACTTGTGTTAGGTATAGTCATAACTTTATCACATATTGCTAGTATAATGTATTGCCAAATCTTTGTAAAGTATTACCAAGATTTCGTAATCTATTGTCAAAACTTGATCATAAAAGTCACCTTTATTCCCATTTGTAGCCACGTGTCGTGCGCGTTCTGTATATTAGTCTCAGCGCCGACGGGGTCGCTGCTGGACAGCAGGAAGAGTCCGGGCGCGCGGCACGGTGTGGAGTAGTACGTGTCAGACGCGAGCTTGTACTGCGCTGTTACTGCACTGAACACTTTCAGATATAATCTGTAAATGTAAAATGTAATCTGTATAAATCTTCAATAGTTAATTAAGAAAAGAATTCAAAATATACACTAATTATATGATCGCCATGACAGCTCTGGTGTATTACTTATACTCTTTGTCTATTTTTATGTTCAGAAGACTATCATGAAGATTTGCGGCAAAAAAGGCAAGTTACGAAAAGGTGACGAAAACGTTGTCACGAATGTTCGTGATAAGCCATATGATTTGCAAGAGACTAAATTAAAAATATCTAAAGCCGGCTAATGATGATGGATTCAAATTATTTACTAATTTTACGACTAATATAATATATAAATAAACCTTAACATAGAATATTTTTCGATAGTACGTGCCCCAAAGGGCAACACCACCTAATAGCCGGACAAAAGCACAGTTTAGTTGAAACATTGCAAGTAGCAAATAATAGTAATACTTACTCTAATGTGGAATATAATGTACTACGCAATAGTTTGTTATTAGGGAAGAGTGCGTGCGGCACGCCCACAGTGACGGCCGTCAGGTCCGCCACGGAGTCCCACACTTGTGCTTCCACACGGTCCAGGACCGGCTGGTATCTAAATTGTATTACATTGTTTAAAATGACTCCTAGTTTATACATAACAGTGGTAGAGCCCGCTTTAACATCTTCGCACTAATGGGTCGGCTCGCCCGGTGCAATACCACAACCACACACAAGACTGAAGTGGAAGCAATTCCGTGTTTCGACTGATGAGTGTGGTGCCGGACGCCCAATTTTAGTCCGTTTTCCTTCCCACCCTTTTTCTTATAAGAAAATGATATGAAGGGAACGTGGATTTGACGGTGGAGGAAACGCATAGGTAGGGGAAATATCCCCTTCATGTGCGTCTCCTCCTTCGTCGATTAAAGGTAGGCAATGCATCCGTTATTGTGAATGTCTATGGGCAGCGGTCGCTTCGCCATTTCGGCGGATTCAGGTGGTTGCTTGCTTTTTGTCACCCGAAAAAGATTTGAAACAAATAATCTCAAAAACTCAATTTGAATTGTTTTGCAGTTTTGCAGTCATACGTACGAGTATATGAAGTGGCAAAATAAATGAATATTAATTAATTTCCTATTCATTTACACGATAGTTTAAAATATCCTGTTTTTGAATTCAAGGTGAATGTTACTTGTCTTCTGAAGTTACTTTATTACGCAGCTGATCTAAACAATAGGTACAAAATGTGAGTATTTCAATCGTTTTCCTGTAAAGGAAAAAGTCAATGATTTTTTTTGTTATATAGAGTTTTATTGTTTGTCTAATTAAAGGAGAGAAAAAAGAGGTTTATTTTGCTGACACGGTCATACAAAATATTGTTCTCATTGCCTTACCTTCATATATTATACTAAAGATAATGGTTTTTGTATTATAATTTTCAGAGAGCGCGCACACTTTTCACTTAACTATCGCGCAACTTAGTCGCGCTTTGATTCCTATGAGCTTATATGGTGCTCACACAACTCGATTTTTAGTTGTGCAAAACAGTTGAATTGCCTACGAAACAATCGACAATCGCACAATTGTTGTGCGATAGTTTAGTGAAATGTTCGCCCTCTCTAACTCTACAATATGTATATGTGCGAAACGAAACAATACTTCGACAGTTAATTGTGCAACAAGAGGTCAAAGTCAGAATTTTAAATGAACAGCTACACAATCAAACAAATTATACTAATTTTAAGTATAATGCTCAAATGTACTTACATTTTTTTATTTTTAACAGCATATACTAGTCCCTCGGACCACACGTAGCCGCCGACAGAGAAGCCGTGCACCACGAACTTGTTACCATTATGAGCCATAAACTTGATTAAGTCCCGAGCCACCAACTACGGAGAAATAATTCCATGCCTAGTCTGGATGTGAGATATGCCTATACAAACTAGCCAGACAAAAATTAACTATTATATAATCTATACTAATTCATTAAATCGTATACAAACACCACCTTGTGACGTAAGATGTAAGCAATTACAGCATATTTTTGAATAATCCTTTTTTTAATAAAAATCCCTACACTTACGTCACGCTTTAGGCTATATATTTTCCCTCTGTTGAACTTACGGGGTAAATAAATTATAAACCCTAATGTGGGAGAGGGACCATACGATACAAGCTGCCAACATCAAGGAAGCAAGATTGCCATGTTTGTCATCATGTCAAGTAGTTTTGACATTTCCAATTGATAATTTGACAAATGTAAACAATAAAATAAAGTTTTTTATAATTCCACGCGGATGAAGCACGGGAACAGCTAGTTCCTCATATTACGACTCATTTTACCTATCTCAGGAAGGTAGTTCAAAGCTGTAGTCAGAGTACAAAGTCAAATTAGAGGTAGCAATGCTTACAGGTAGGGTAGAACAAAAATATAAATGATTTGCCCTCAAAGCTCGGGCCAAAGGCAGGCTGAAAAAGGTATTCCCTGTCATATGTCACAAAGGTAGGGCATAACTTTAAAGTAGAGCTTTGCCCCCTTAACTATGGACATGGGTTTTGTCACTGTATGTTTTGTTTTTGAAATTTAAAAAAATATATATTATTGCGTAACTCAGTCAATATCTTTTTTTACTACACTAGAATAAATCTTCGAAGCTCACAAGCCAAAGAATTACATTATTGACATTCATTGCCTGTTTAGAAATAATTGTATCAGAGTTCAAGTTTATGTTACTTAGAATTTTGATGAGGTATTGTCACTAAGTTGCTGAATATTGTTTTTACGGACACAACGAAAAACACGTTTTAAGTGTTAATTTGATAGAAGCTGAAAATTATCGTGTGTAACATAAATAATTCCCTTTTATCCGCAATGAGAATGTCATATCTGATGATGAAGAGATATATCAATTGTCCAAAGAGTACTTCTATATATAACAGAAAGTCGTATTAGTTACACTACTCATAACTCAATAACGGCTTTACCAATATGACTGAAAATTGGTGAGGAGGTAGCTTAGAGTCAGGAGACGGACATAGGATACTATTTATTCCGTTCGACAGCGATGGATGGATGTTTGTTAGAGTTTGTAGTCTAAACGGGTAAACGGATTTCGATTAAATTTGATATACACGTGGAGGATTGTCTGGAAGAACACATAGGCTACTCTTTTTTTTTAAATTCCACGCGGACGGAATCGCGGGCGAAAGCTAGTAATATATATATATAGAAAAAGAGAGGAAAGTCATGGAATAGTCGTTTCAAATATCTTGGCTCCGTTGTGTGCGTGCAATGTCCATTTTACGTTACACTCTACCTGAAATTGTGTTCTGCTCTACGCATGCGACATTCCGAGCAGCCAGGATATTCGAAAACTATTGCAATAATCAGCTAATGAACACACTGAAAAGAGACACAAGACAAAAAGAGTTACATATGTAAAGAGGTTACACATGTAACTCCTTTCGTCGTAAATGAAGTTTTTTTCTTACCTTTACTCCGTTCATAGGTCGCATAAGCTGCCAGGGCGTGCAGGACACGGAGATAACGTCGTATCCCTGCTCTAAATATAGTTCCGCGTACTTCAGCACGTGCTTCGGTTTTGATAACAACCAGCTCAACATGATACACATGGGCTTGTTTAGTGGTTCTGCACATCTAAAAAGAATCAATACTTACATTTTTGACCGACTTCCCAAAAGAAGGAGGTATTCAAGTCGTCTGTATGTTTTTTTTATTTTTTTTATGTGTTACGCGATAGCTCCGGCCCTGGTGGATTTTGAAAATTCTTTTTTTATACGAAAGGTAGTGCTTGCAGGTGGGTCCCATTTTTTTTTTAATTTTTGTAATAATTGTCATCGACATAGAGTATCCTACCAACTTTATGTAAAGAGCTAACCTAAAATATTAATAAATGAGAAAGTTTAGATGGATGTTTGTTAGAGTTTGTTTTAGCATAGATGTAGAATATAGTCTGGAAGAACACATAGATTACTTTTTTTAATTCCGCGCAGACGGTGTCGCGGGCTAAAGGTTGTTTAGTATAAAATTACACAAAGTTGCTTAATTGAGGTCAGTACAGGTGTTAGTGCTATTAGCGCCTGTTTTCTACCACGGCTTTAGGGGCGATAACAGAAATACGTAAGTCCAATAGCGCCCTTTTCTATCCAGCGGCCTGGGCGGTCGGAAAACCACGCCCCCACTAACTCTATATAGCCATTGTGTCGTCATTCCCATTAGGGGGAGACTTGTCACAAATTAATAGACAATATAACTTGTAGGGAGTCAAGAAGGTGCATGCGGTCAGACCGTGTGCGCCCTCCCGCGATTCGGCCCGTATGACCTGAGGGTCGGTGGGGCCATGGGTGGTGGTGGGTAGGGTAACTCTATATAGCAACTAATTATTGAATGGGTGTTAGGAACAAACCTATAATGTACTTTCATAATGTATATTGCAAGTTTAAGAGTAGCCAGTGGTAGAGAAGGTAAGGAGTAAAAGGTTAGCATGGGGGCATGTTATGAGAAGGGATGAATCGCATATAACAAGAACGTTAGTTATGAGTGTGGTACACCGGGAAACGTAGGCATAGAAAGAGATGGATTGTGAAAGGTAACATGATGAAGAAGGGACTGATGACTGAGATGACGGATGATAGAGTTATGTGGAGCCTACGGGAGTAGGATAAGGAGGAAGACGATGGTGATTTATTTATACTCACTTCATAGTTTGAGGATCTACGGTCAGTTTGATCTTATCATTGCTGATGTGTTTGATGTTCCTGGTGATGTCTTGTGTGTGCGCACTTCGGTCGCAGCTAACAGTGAGAGGATAAGCGCAAACTAGAGGTCGCTTTAAGCACGTTGACAGCTAGAGAATGTAAAAATATGTAATCATACTAATATTATAAATGCGAAAGTTAGATGGACGGATGGATGTTTGTTAGAGATTGTAGCCTAAACGGCTGAGAGGATAATCTGGAAGAACACATAGGCTACTCACTTTTGTTTTTTTTAAGTGTACGCGGACGGAGTCGCTGGCGAATACTAGTTTTAAAATAACAATAATATCGTGCCTATTAACGTTAACGCTGTTGGCGGAGCCACGGTAAAGCTAGGCTACAACCGTCATTGTTAAAGTCGTCCTCCTTCGATAATATATGATGAAGGGATGTTCTTAGGGAGATCCCAAATGATTTATGATCGCTATGTAAAAGTTTGGATGGGTGGATGTTTGTTAGATTTTGTAGCCTAAACTGCTGAATGGATCTTGATGAAATTTGGCATAGATGTAGAGGATAGTCTGGAAGGACACATAGGGTACTTATTTTTGTTTTTTTATTCCACATTTATATTATAACTTACCTGTTTTGTAATACTGTGGCTTGCTCTACCGTGGCAAGTGGCCAGAGTTAAAATTCTCGCAATTTCTCCCATTTTTGGAAGCTCTGTAAATATATTTTATTTCATATATAATGTTCGTAAGATACGGGTTTTTTCCTACTATTGGGTTGTGTTATTTCAGTTTGCAAGCTGAATACCATTATTATGTGATGGTATCTCCATATCCGCTTGAAAAACGATAATTATGATTTGAATTTAATTTGCAATTTTCCTTAAACAGATTAAAATTAATGTTATCCATTTATAACGTAAAATATTTAAATAAATTTGAATTAAAAACTGTAGTAGTGGTTATTTTTAGTTGTATTTATATTTGCTCAAGGATGGCTTGTGATTAACACGCAAGTGCTCAACACGGACTGCTTCAAGCAGTTGGTACTGACAATTTCAAGGAAGGCGATGGTTTTGCAGTGCTCTCAGTGCACATGACGTTCATACACGAACCTCAGAAAACCTTTACCATCGCAAGAGGAACATATTTTAAATGCCCCATTAATAATGTGTTTGTTTTGTAGGACAGATCGCTTTTGTAGTTGCAGCTACAAACAGACCCGGCTCTAAAATAATTCGTGTACGGCAGTCCTTAGCCATATAAACTAGTGACATTTGCTACAAAAGACTTCTCGTTACGTAATTTTATTATTTTTAGACAATCATACAAAGTAGTTACATTGCTTTTTGTTTTTGTGTAATTCAGACCTTAAACCTTGACATTTAGTGCCGCTCTATGTGTCCTAAATTGCTATTTAATATCACTATAAGTACAAAATAAACGACTTTAGCTGTCTGGAAATAATGAGAATGTCAGTTACGGATTAATTTGATGGACGAATTACTTTAGCTTATCGATTTAAGGACTAAGGATACCAAAATCAAGTACTTAAAAACTCATTATTTTCTTGCCATATTCCTTACGTAGGTCGATAGGGTAATGTCCATCTCCTTAATATCCTATCAACTAATACATCGTTAAGTATAATAACTTATGCCTGATTTAAATTATCCCAGCAATGTAAGCCAGAATGCCCGGTTTACACTTGGCCAGTACAGGTGGACTACGACAGCAAGCGACATTCATTGGCGTTAGCGTTCATACTGCGCCAGTCCTTGACGGTCCAATCAGAGCGTTCCTGACCAAGTGTAAACCGCGCATAGGTGCTTAAAATCAGCACTGGCTCACAACTGGCATAATGTAAACACTAATTGGCGACAGTGAGCCCACAATCCATGACAGGCCTGTACTACTGTCCGATTGTACTCGCCAAATGTAAAGAAATATCCCATTGATAGATGTTTTTTTAATTGTTTTTCTCGCTTCCTCCGTATCACTTGGTCTTGGAGTAGAGGTGACTAATGACTAGGTTTACCATTTTTGTAAAAAAACACCTTTTCACTATCTCGAACTTTCCACTACTTGTGGAAAAGATACAAGATTGAAGTTCAATTTATTATAATATTAAAGGTGCAGTGTTTGTAGATATGACCACAGATAATGCTATACTATTATGGCTATGAATATAAACGTTTATAGCACATACAAAAAGGATGCAAGGCATTGTTAATTTAAAACAATACAAAAACATTCACATTACGGTACTAATGATAAGTTGTGCAATAAAACTTACCGGTATTTAGTATCACGCTTTCATAAAATTCTTTAACCGGAATTTAAAAAAACCAACTTGTAACAACTTTAATAATTATTATACTACTAATAAAACAAACCAATCAACAAACAAAATGTAAACATTAATGTCTCACTAGTTATGATTTTAGATTGTAGTAAAAGTAATAAAATAAGAGCTTGAATGCGTCAACATCGGTGGCGTCGCAAAACATACTGAATTAATTTCGCCATTTTTAGCGCGAACACGAACGGCACGCGTGTTCCCGCCATATTCCTGTTATCTGTCAAATGTGTTTTTTTTGCAAAAAGTAGTTTGTTGATAAGTGTAGTGAGTTGTTTTTATCTTAAATGCATGCTTTTGATAGTGAGTCACAGAGTTAAAAGTCTAGTCTAGTTTTTGTACCGTTATGTTTATAAAATCTAATCGTAGCAGGTTGGCGTAACCTTCAAGCACGTAACTAATAAGGTTAGGTAGAGATGTTCAGCAAAAATTAGTCTACGTCCTGACCTTTTCCTTTACGAAGGTCAGCACAGTATTTGTTACTCTTCCATGCATTTATATCAGCCGTCGTATCTGAATTCACTCACTCCCTTACGCATATTTTCTTTCACACAATCCATTAATACCTTTCTGTCTTCCTCTACCTTTGTAGCCATCAAAAAAAATCCCAAAAAAAATGGATATTTTACAAAGTACTCTGTGGTAGCCATTAACTTTATAAAAATGGTAGTAAAATAAAGCTTTAAATCTAGTGCAGTTTATGATGGAAATAAATAATAATGTTCAGTCTAGGGATTCCCAATTTGCCGTTAAGTTAGAATTATTTTACTCAAATGAAATAAGAAGCATGTATTTCTATCCGTGTGAATTTTTACTTTAATTACATAAAGTAGGTAAAATTACCGTATAACTTAGATTCTACTAGACTTAACACATACGATATGTAGCAAACTTAGTTTCTTTTTATTTATTTACTAGCTGTTCCCTTGCGGCGTCATCCGCGGAAATTATAAAAACTTTATTTCATTGTTTACCTACATTTGTCAAATTATCAATTGCAAATGTCAAAA
>LD688943.1:2152183-2168103 GCA_003118335.3 Papilio memnon
CTATCATCCGTCATTTCAGTCATCACTCCCTTCTTGATCATGTCACCTTTCACGCAATCCATCCATCTCTTTTTACGTCTACCTCTACCGGTATATCTCCACACTTGTAACTAACGTCCTTCTTGCTACATGCGACATTCCTCCTCATAACCCATAGCACATAGCATGTTAACCTTTTACTCCTTATCTTCTCTACCACTGGGGCTACTCTCAGACTTTCTCTAATATACTCAATCCGTATCTATTTGTCATCTACTCGTACATTCTATCTTTCAAATATTTTTTCTATAATAATAAATTAGAATTAGGGATAATATATAAATCGTGATCATTACTGATTTGCGACATTGGAAAGTTTTTTATTTATTTTGGTTGAGTTCAACCGTGGTTTGCGTGAGAACACGAAAACTCTATGGTGATTAACATGCAACGTCTAAGCCGTATGCAGGCATAAATATTAGTTCGTTGAACGCAATTTGAAGAAAAACTTTACTCTACAAATACCTTGTTCGGGTTAGAAGCATTTTTTTTAAATCGGAGAGTTTTATATATGGTTTCTTAGATGTAATGGAGTAAAAAACAAATTTGGTAATCTTTGCATGTCTGTATTGAGTCGAAAGTAATAATGATTACGATATAATAATGCAAAATATTTACAAATATCATCAAGACTGCTACACTCAGAGTGAAGAGGTTTCCCTTAGTGTACAAGGCCTATATCTGAGTGTGAATGTTAAGTATCATTTGACATGGAAAATTCATTTTTGAGTATTCTTTAGTATGAAGTGAGATCGGCTTACCGACTTGCTACGTTAAAGGTTTCATGAAAAGCCGATTGGGACATCTGCTGTCACCTGACCACGGTATTAAATGTAGAATCCGCTCTACAATAAGAATACATCAGTGGCTATTCCGATTCCGAACATTTTCCGTTTTATTTGAATTTATCTAGATGTCTATGAGCAGTGTTGTGCGTATTTGTTTTATCCGAGTTAGTTAAAGTTAATTTATGAAATAGAATTGTAACAATTTTTTACTTAACATATAAGAAAGACGATATTTGTCGTTGTAATAGTTAATTAGTCTGGTGTATTTACTAGTAATAGATAGGTATTAAGAATGAACGATGTGTTTGGTTTAAGATTTTTGATGCAAAAAAATCTTAACATTTTCTGAATCATAATTTTTTATTTTCTCTTTTAATAGTTTTATTACATTGAAATCTGAATTATTTTAATAAGTACATTTTTATTATTATTATTTCATGTTATAAATGATTTAATACAACAATAATTTAATTTAAGTTGAATCCATTATTTTGATAAGTTTCGGTCTATTAGAAGTTTAGCGAGAGATTGTATAATTCCAGTACAACTTATAAGATAGTAATACAAATATTTTTGCTGTCATAGTTGAAATCGTAAACAGATTCTAGGAATTTTGTTTATGCGTCGATTAATCTTATTTTGGACTTTTAAAAGGTCACATTGTTGTTCTAGTGCATTATTTGAGCTTGAAAAATTAGTATAATCATTTTTTAAAAGTAATTTATTCATAGAGTATTTTATTTTTTATTAAAAAAAGAAAATTACTATGAAAATATGAATAAAAGTATTTGCATAATAGTTCTTTGAGCTTAAATTCATTTGAAGCTTTTGAGCTTTGAACACGATATGTGTAAAAGTATTTTCATACGAGTATAACTTTTAAGTATGAATTCTTCTAAAAGTATGAAAACATAAGAGTTTAAGTTTTTTAATAATACTTAGAAGATATTTAACATTACGTTCATTATTTTCATACTTCAAGTAACTTTAGAAACGATCTTATTGGTATGTAATTCCAGAAAATATTGAATATTAGCATTCGTCCGTGACTCCGTCCGCATGGAATTAAAAAAAATGAAAGTAGCCTAAGGGCCTGTCCTACCACTGGCTGATAGAGGCTCAGATAGCTTAAGAATGGCCTCTCTATCAGATAAGGTAACAAAATACGGTAATTCCATACATATTTTACATGTTGAGATGTTATTAGACAATTTCCAATTTGGTGGGATAGGCCCTAAGTGTTCTTCACAAACTAACAAATATCTATCCATCGGAACTTTCGCATTTATAATATTAGTAAGATTGAATGTCGATATTTTGCTATATCAATAACTAGGATCTTCCAACGTTCCAACACTCGTTTGAAAACATTATTTGTCTCATCTATACTAATATTATAAAGAGGAAAGTTTTGTATATTTGTATGTATTGAAATAACTCAAAAACTACTGGGCCGATTTTAAAAATTCTTTCACCGTTAGAATGGTAATTTATCTGTGAGTAACATAGGCTGCATTTTTTAACATCACGCGGGTGAAGTCGCGAGCAACAGCTAGTTATTTATAAAATGCAATTACAATATTTTTTACAAGTATTTCTTCAGTGAAAATTTGCGGTAATTTAAACATTCTCTATAGTATAAGTATAATAAATAAAAGGGTACATCTTAAATCTGTTAAGTAGAAAGTATTAAGAGGTTTTTATAAAAATATCAAAATTTAAGGCGGCTTATAGAAACACCATCATTTATCTTACTCAATGTTAGAGAGAATTTCTCTTGAAACTCAAATATTTTAACGTTTATTTATGAATTAATTAAAGGAAGTAATTTAAAAGGCAGCAACTAATTTAAAACTTAATGTCTCTTCTGCTCACACACACAAAGACTACTTAATGAATTTTCTTATTTAAGGTTTTAATTTTAACAGATGATTTTGTGTCAGTTTACTAAAAGCTAAGAATAAAACAAGTCTTTTAGGGTCAGTCCCACTACTGTCTGATATTCTCAAATAGGTTAAAACTGACGTTACTGTTAGATAAGGGAACAAAATCTGATATTTCCATCACATATTTTACACGTTAGATTGTTAAACAATTTCTAATTTGGTGGGACAATCCCTTATTGTACATATTTGAAAAATGTAATACTTTTAAGATACCTTTGAAATAATAATTCCCTAATCCTTCCCGGGATAACAAAGTCAACAGGAGCATAATACTGTACCTTGTTCTCTATTTTGACGGGTTAATATATCACTGTGGGTCTTATACTGTAACGAGCTTGTAACGTCTATAAAGGAAGGCCGTTGATAAATGATGAGTTTGTGACTATTTGATTATGTAATTATGTATATTGTGTGTAAACTAGTATTTAAATAAGATGAAATCAATACAAAATAAGGATTCCGTCATTTTTCAATCAATATTGTCTTATTAAGAGCATCGGTGGCTCAGTGATTTAAGCACTTGATTTGTAATCTACAGGTCTTGGGTTCGAATCCCGTCATGTACCAATGTGATTTTTCGATTTTTCATATGTACATAATTTACCGGACGTTCTTACAGTGAAGGAAAACATCGTGATGCAACCTGCACATATTGGCGAAGAAATGCAAAGATACGTGTGAAGTCAACCAACCAACCAACCAACGTGGTTGACTATGGCCTAGTCACCCTAACTTGGGGTAGGCTCCGAGCCCCTCGCTGGGGACGTATAGTGAGCTGGTGATGATGATTGTCTTATTTTATTAAAATTACTGTAGCAAAAGTGTTTTTAATTTAGATTATGAAAGTTTCGAAGCCTTTAAAATGTTAATTCAGAAATAACAGCCTAGTAATAAGGTCTAAGGCTCTATACATCAACAAAATTTTTCATAAAAGATTTATTCAGACGATAAAAGAGCGTTGAACCTTATGACATTATAATGTAGGGTAAAATAAATTTATTAGAAGTCGATTCCATAGACAAGAGTTATTGTAATAGAGTTTTGTGCGCGTAGCAGAATATTTTATGAGCACGCAATGACTGTAATATTGTCATGTCAGTGTTTGACAAACTAAGGCGATAGAAAAAATGTTTTGAGGTAATTTGGCTACGCTTCGTAGCAATTTACTACGGCGTAGACTCGTAGAAGATATTATTCGTAGACATACTTTTAAAATTATATAAAAAACTAGCTTTTCGCAACGACTCCACTCGCCTGGATTTAAAAAATAAAAGTGAGTTTATGTGTAACTTCATCGAGATCCATTCAGCAGTTTAGGCGGCAAACATTAACAACCATCAATCCATCTAAAATTTCGAATTACTGATATTAGTAAGAATGTTGTATAAATTAAGTTGAAAAACTTAGACTTTTGGGTTCGAAAATAATGAATCCTTATCTCTAATTACTAGAAATTATTAATTAGTATAACCAACTCTATTTTGTTGTTACTTTATCAATTATAAATGCGAAAATTTAGATGGAGTTGGATGGATGGATGAATGTTTGTTAGAGTTTATAGCCTACGCGGCTGAACGGATCTGAATGAAATTTGGCGTCAATATAGAGCATAGTCTGGAAGAAAACATACGCTACTTTTGTTTTGTTTTAATTCTTCACGGACGAAGTCGCGGGAAAAAGCTAGTATGATATATTTTTAATTCGAATTTTAAAAGTTGACCTATAAATTAGAAGTGGCTCCTTCGTTATCTCGGTTAAAAATATTCCCTCTTCTACGAGTATGACCGTTAAATTGAAAGACTGCCCATTTATCAACCACTGATTTTAACCTGGTCTAGTTTTTACTGAAAACACATTTACAGCTTTATTTCAGGTCCTTGTTATTGCGAGAAAAGCCTTCTGTACATAAATTAATTTACGAATGCTAGCTGTTTAAGTTGTGATTTAAATTAAGTTATTTTTAATACTTGTGCTTAAGGAATTTCAACAAAGTTATACATTAAAATGGTAAGTAATATTCAAAGAATGAGGGTAAGAATATTCAAATAACTTATTAAGTACTTTAGGACCTGGATGATCCAGATATGAGTGATTAAGTCTAAAAGTTAGAATTTGTGGAACCTTTTAAACGCTACATTTTCAGAATTCAACTAAATAAACAAATTACGTTTCGATTAACTATATTTTATTTCGAATAAGCCTTTCTAGAAAGTCCTTTGGCAAAATACAATAAGTTACTTTGACCCGCACGGCTTATTTCGACGATTTGGAACGAGGACAAAGCAAACAAGGGTCCGGAACCCACTTGTCTGTGTGAAGGGCGCTTTTCACAGCATTTTAGTTGCGCCATCTATTGTCTAATATTAACATCATACGTAGCTTAGCTTTACTACTCAAAGTGTAGTGATATTTATTCAAACGAGACAGAACGCAATTTTTAACAGTGGTAGATGCCAGCAACACCGTCTGTTGCACGAAATGGTCAAGTCGTCTTGTTAAATACCAGGACCACACAGAAAACCGGCATGAAGTGGAAGTAATTCCGCATTTCGTCTGATGAGTATGCATGCCGAAGGCCATGTTTGGTCCTCTTTTTGAAGTGTGTTGTTTGACCACTTGCTTGTTTCTTATCTTATACTATAAAAATGTTACTAGGGTTTTTTATTAATTTCAATTTTTTTTATATTATAAGGTGGCAAACGAGCAAGCGGCCACCGGAATCCGCCGAAAATGGCGAAGCGACTGCTGCCCATAGACATTCGCAATAGCGGATGCGTTGCCTACCCTTAATCGACGAAGGAGGAGATGCACATAAAGAGGATATTTCCTCTTCCTATGCGTCTCTTCCATCGTCAATTCCACGTTCCCTTTCCATCCTATTCTCATGAGAAAAAGGGTGGGAAGAAAAAGGGACTAAAGTTGGGCCTCCGGCACCACACTCATCAGACGAAACGCGGAATTGCTCCCACTTGACGCCTGTCTTCTGTGTGGTCGTGGTATTGCACCGGGCGAACCGATCCATTCGTGCTAAGATGTTAAAGCGGGCTCTACCCCTGTCAATTAATCATACTATACTAATATTATAAATGCGAAAGTTTAGATGGATGTGTGTTAGAGTTTGTAGCATAAACGGCTGAACGGATCTGGATGAAATTTGGCATAGATGTAGAACGTCTGGAAGAACACATAGGCTACTTACTTTGTTTTTTTTTAAGTCCACGCGGACGGATTCACGGGCAAAAGCTAGTCAGATATAAATAATTGATGCATTAAAATAATTAAAAAAAAAGTGTATGCAGTTAAAATTGATTAAATGAACGTACGTAGCTTAACTATATTTGAACGAATGTATTCCAAATTCAGACTGGCACTTCATATTGTAAATCTATTTCAGTTTAAAATGTAAATGTCGTTAGCGTTGTCAGTTGTCGAATGTTATTCCATTCCATTTTGTCAATTGCGCATTTGGCATGTGAGTGAAAATCTAATCATGCTTCATCGCGTTGCTCATAAAACTGGTCGATGTATATATTTTACTAGCTGTTGTCCGCGACTTCGCCTGCGAGAAATCAAAAAAGCCTATTTTACTGATAAAGTAACTTTTAAATGATGAATGATTTTTTGAAATCGGCCTATTATTTTTTGAGTTATTACAATAAATACAAAAATACAAATCTTTCCTCTTTATATTAGTATAGATTCAGAGAGTACGATGTATCGAATAGTAATAAAAATTACGCCTAGCTCCACCTAGGGCGTTTAATTCACAGGATAGCTGTAAGAGATACAATATCGTTTTGCGAGTTGGCAATAAAATCCGCGATAATGTTGGGATCGCGTGATCATTTCATTTCACCAATATCGGAACTTATCCTGTAATTTGACGAGTTCGCTCGTAATGTGGTTTCGATTAAACTTACATCACGTATCTATATTTTTATGTGAGCCTAGTACGACCAATCAATGAAACCTATTTAGGTAATAATAATCATAGCTTTTAGTACTAATATTCATCTAGAATCCTCTGATATATTAAATAGTGGTAGAGCCCGCTTTAACATCTTCGCACTGTAGGGTCGGCTCACCCGGTGCAATACCACGACCACACAGAAGACAGGCGTGAAGTGGGAGCAATTCCGCGTTTCGTCTGATGAGTGTGGTGGCGAATGCCCAACTTTAGTCCCTTTTCCTTCCCACCCTTTCTTATTTGAAAAGGATGGGAAGGGAACGTGGATTTGACGGTGCAGAAGGCGCATAGAAAGGGGAAATATCCTCTTTATGTGCGCCTCCTCCGTCGATTAAGGGTAGGTAATGCATCCGGAATTGCGGATGTCCATGGGCAGGGGCCACTTTGCCAGTTTGACGGATTCAGGTGGCCGATTTCTGGTTTGCCACCTTATGTTATAAAAAAAATGTAATTTTTATATTTCTCTGTTAGATCAATTTAACAGAATCATAACGATAACAAAATACTCAAATCTATTATAGGTTCTATTAATCTAATTAAAATCTTTATCATCATATCTTTATCATTCTAATTTTTAATACGCTTATGGAACCTCCTTATTTAAATAGCTCTTAAATGCTCCCTAATGAGAAAAGTTAGTGAAAAGCGTGTCACCAGGTAAAAATGTTAAAACAAACTTGTTCATATAAAAGACATTTAAATTAATTATAGAAAGAGTTCGTGACTTTTATCTTTAATCTTAATGTTATCTTCTGGGATAATCTGTGATCTGAATTAATGGACTTTAATTCTTAGTGTAGTATTACAAATCCACACCAAGAGTATTTTTAATTATTAATGAATGCGTGTCTGTCATTAAATGTTTGTTAAAGTTTTACTTAGTACTTTTGAATACTTTACCCGATTCTATATAATCGTAGATCAAATTGTGTCCAATTTAAACTATAAATAAACGTTTTGTTTCAATATTTACATGAAAATACACTAATGTTAGTGTATCGAAACTTTTACGAACTTTCAAAAGCTTTGAGTGTTTAGTTTACAAATAGGTAAGTGCTTGTAATGATTAGTTTTGTTAATACTTACGTTTTATACGTACTCGACAATTCTAGAACGTATTTTTATTTCGTAGTTTTATCATAAACTAGCTGTTCCCTTGAAATTATACAATAAAAACAATATTTAAATGTTTCATTTGTCAAATTATCAATTGCAAATGTCAAAATGACATGACATGACGACAAATCTTGGCAATCTTGCTTCCTTGATGTTGGCAGCAACTTATGGTCTCTTTCCCACATTAGGGTTTTTATCCAAAATATTTACCCCCCTAAGTTTAATGGGGTGAAAATATATAGCCTAAAGCGTGACGTAAGTGTGGGGCTTTTTATTAATAACAGAATTATTCAAAAATATGCTGTAATTGCTGACATCTTAGGCAACAAAGAAGTGTGTGTTTAAGCTTTATTATATTAGTATAGATTGACCTTCGTCTATTTAAGTTCGAACCACGATTTGTGTTTTGTATTTTTATACACTAAAAGGTGTCAATGATAAAGTCACTTGGTATCAAAAACAACGAAGTTATTCTACTCATAGACATTAAAGTTAAATTGTCGAAAAAGTCACCTAACTTTAACTACTAAATACTACTATTTATTAATAATTATAATGTTTTTGTATACTAGCTTTCGCGCCCGACTCCGTCAGCATTGAATTATAAATAAAGGAAGTAGCCTATGTGTTCCTCCAGACTATCCTCTATGTTTATGCCAAATTTAATCGAGATCCGTTCAGTAGTTTAGGCTACAAACTCTAACAAACATCCATCTAAACTTTCGCATTTATAATATTAGTAAAATTAGTAAGATATTATTATAATAGAATTGTAAAATAAGTCAAATTAAAATCAATACGTTTAAAATAAAAGCCCATCGATAAAATAAAAAAGTTGAGAATACACGGCGCGAAGTTCTACCAACGGAGTTGTTCCGAAGTGATCATTGAGTTGTACCTGTAAATAACTTCCGCGAAGTTAAGAGTACCGACTTTTATACTTTCAATGGAAATCCTTTGAATAGTGGAAATATTGACACTTGCCTGAATACAGTTGGCACGAGTCTTTTACAGTTGGCAGGAATTCAAAGAGCTAGTTTCTTCAAATGAATCATTCTTTCGTATATAAATATTTATGTATGACAATAAGAACCTATTATATAAAAAATTAAAATGCAGATGTCTATGACCACTTCGCTATGTTTAGCAGGTTGTCGCTTATTTATCAACTAATATTAACTTTTAGTTTTTAATAGAGTGCGAACAAATGAACTCTTCTTAAGAGCGGACGCACACCTTTGACTAAACTATCACACAACTGTTGTGCGTTTATCGATTGTTTCGCAGTCAATTCAACTGTTTATTGCACAACTAAAATCAAGAAGTGTGTGCACATCCATATAAGCTGATAGGAATCAAAGCGAGACTAAACAGTTGTGCGATAGTTTAGTTTCAGGCGCTTAACCATCAAGCTATTTACGATACAGTAAGTGACAATTCACGCAGTAGCGAATACATATTCCTTCATACTTACATAATTTTTACACATGCCAGTAAAATCTGCCTATGTGCCACTGGCATGCGATATGCCTAATGTCAACGAGATCAGAGACAAGACGTGTCAGTATCAACCTTTGTAAGCCCTTGAACCCTACCCTTTGAAGTCTTTAAATTGCTTGTAGCTGGCACGTGGTACCTGGTATGTAAGTGTGCCATACTACTGTTTTCGCCTTTATATTAATACTAGTAAGGTTGAATAAATAATGTACTTGGAGAATGAAATGAGAACATACAATTTTAAACCGGGTCATAGTATTTGGATAGTCTGAAGGTACACGGATTTGTTGATAAAAGTTGATTTATGTTTGCGTTAGTGCAAATTCCCGCGAACCTATCGACAAGTTTGAACGTTGACTACAAGGGAAGTATGTTTCCATTGCCGAAACATGTTTAAAAAACGATGTGTTAACATTTTCGCGTTTGTCAATTTGTTTTTATGTCTCGCAAATTTTTATTACAGTACTGAATTAAAAAACAAAAACAAAAAAATGTTCGAAAAATTAGGATACTTAATTTTTTTATGTATCAGTATTTTATAGTTGAATTAAAAAATCTTTGTTTAAAATGCAACAAACAGATGGCGCTATTTCATCTTTAAAGCCTTGGTTAGGATTTTGTTTTTTAAAAGGTTATTAACCAAAGTAAGATGCGATGAAGAAAACGATTTAACCTTATTTATTTAAAATGTTAATGCATTTAGGCGATTACTTACCATCAAGTTGAGTGTATTACATCCTTTAATTAAACGACTTGCTACTTAAAATGAATACAGAACATTTCACGTTATACACAATTTAAAAATAAAAGCTTAAAGTAAACTGTTCCTTTCGCAGATTTCAAGTAAATAAAGTAAAAAGGAATCTTAAATATCAACGGGCAGGGATTTTTCCTTAATCCCGTTCGTGAAGGAATTTCATTCCGTAGCGCTTTTGTTTTATCTTAGTTGCGTTCATTTGTTTATAGCGAACATAGCTGTTAATCACTTTGTTTTGCATATTATTGTTTCGCAAATGTTTCAAAATGAACTAAAATACTGGATTACTTCAAATTTGAGTATATAGCACGAACATTTTCGAAAAAGTATCCGTAACATCATCGACAAATTTTCGTGCTAGAACCTCTAATGTAGAATTAACCATCAATCACAATATATCAAGTTAGTCCCGATCAAAATTTATAAAAAAACATATTAGAAACATCGAACAAAATAATTTAATTAAAAGATAATTCGGCTAAAAACGACTAAACAAAAATGTCCAACTGACAATAAATAACTGAAAAAACGCAAGCATGTGTGAAACTGAACTGCAAATCGTATATTGTAATAAAATGAATAAACATTTTTTTATAAATTCAAACGAAGTTACGTCGCGTAAAACGTAACGCGTTTACGTTATAGTGATGTCACGATGAAAATTTTAAATTCATTTCAAATTTGTCGATGTTTTTAGACAACAAACTATGAGTGTTGGAAATTTTAAAAACGAATTAGTTTTAACCGGAATAAAACGTTGATTTTTATCGAACTGCACTAACATTGGGTAAAGAAGTATAGAAGTGGTAGAGAAGGTAAGGAGTAAAAGGTTAGCATGGTATGGGCATGTTATGAGGAGGGATGAATCGCATGTAATAAGGAGAATGTTAGGTATGAGTGTGGAAGGGTACACCGGTAGAGATAGACCTAGAAAAAGATGGATGGATTGCGTGAAAGGTGACATGATCAAGAAGGGAGTGATGACTGAGATGACGTATGATAGAGTTATGTGGAGGACAAAAACCTGTTGCGCTCTACGGGAGTAGGGTAAGGAGGAAGATGATGACTAACATGGGGTAAAGTTTTTTATAGTATGTTTTTTTTAATAGTATAAGGGGACAAACGAGACATTCGTCAAAACCGCGAATCGACCGCTGCCTATAAACGCTTTTGCAGATGTGTCCCTAATTTTAATCAATAGAAGACGGGACGCACAGAAAGAGGTTTTTTCCACTACTTTTGCGTCCCATCCCCCGCGAAATTCACGTTCCGGATTGATTATTTTTGTAATGTGTACCTTATTATGGTTTTTAGATTTTCCGGAATTAAAACTGATTTAAAACGATTTTACCTTTAGTTTGACAACCAATACATTCAAATCAAAGGCTATCACGAGTTTCCTCTTAATGTTTAGTAAATGAAAAGTCTATTTATTTCTAAACAGTATTTGTATATCTAGTAGCATGTAAACGTCGGTTTTCACTGATGAAAGAACTCACAGAAGATTATCTCTTTGAAAGACCATAGATAAGTGTGTTTGTTTCAATACATGTTTTGGATTTTAATTGGATGATTATGAAAAGTACAGTTGCTTTGATTTACATTATTCGTAAATTAAATTATTTAAACTATCGTGAGACATTATCTTAATCGAAAATTAAAAACGGCTCAACTCACGCTTTATACTCCGGTGACGGCACCGACTAGTTTCGAACCCTTCGGGGGTCCATCTTCAGGGCGAGAATTAATTAGCTTTGTTCGCGGTCGCGTCGCGCCTCGCGCTGTGCGAGCCGTTTTTAATTTTCGATTATTCATAAATTGATTTTTAGTAAAGTTTCATATAAATCAAATATGTCTATATAAAATCTCTTTTGTATGTGTGGAACTGACAATAGGCGAATATCCATACGTCTAATATTAAAAAAAATGATAGACAAAAAGCTTTCATGGCTAGAAGAAATAAAGTTAACATAATAGTAGAGGAAGATAGAAAGTTCGTCGTCAACAAAGGTTGGTGAACTTAGTAAATACATTATAACTGAACTGTAGAACCTGAACGAGTTTTGAAATTGTAATAAAACGATCACGCGAACAAACCATTATTATGTTAGAAGATCTCTTACGACCGTAATTTAATGGAATAGTCGATCTGAAATCATTTTTGCTTATCCGCGATATTCTTAATCAAGATGGTACTGTGGAGAGGCTGTCATATCGCAGATTTTAGTTAGCTTAACATGGTATGGGCATGTTATGAGGAGGGATGAATCGCATGTAACAAACAGAACGTTAGTTATGAGTGTGGATGTACACCGGTTGAGGCAGACCTAGAAAGAGGTGGATAGATTGCGTGTAAAGTGACATGATCAAGAAGGGAGTGATGACTGAGATGCCGGATGATAGAGTTATGTGGAGGACAAAAACCCGTTGCGCCACTACGGGAATAGGATAACGAGGAAGATGATGATTTTATCATATTTATGAAATAAAATAATTTTCATATTGCTATTTACAACTATTTTATCAGTAAATCCATATTACAACGTTGTCCATTAATTCCTTTAATTTAGATTAATTATCGATTAAAGTGTAATTGGTTGTTACTGGTCTTAACGTCAAAGTGAATTAAAACATTCCTTTCATGAACAACCGAGCATGCCGACATGCATTGGCATAGCATGTTCCACTTCTACTGCACGCGATAGTACATCTGATTCTTAGAAAACCTCGTACCTTTGAGAAAAATAATCATAAATATATAGACAACTGTTTCTCGCGACTTCCTCTAGGTGAAATTAAAAATAGTAAATAATATAGCCTATTATACTCAGTGACAACGTAGCTTTTCAATGGTGAAACAATTTTTCAAATCTACCCAGTAATTGAGTTATTTCAATACTTACAAACATACAAAATTACAAATCTTTTCTCTTTATATAATAATATTACTATAGATGTAGATCATCGGCTGACGATGCCACTGTTGCCTATACAAGATAGAGGAAGGGACGTACAACGAAAGGATGTTTCCTTTGCGTCCCCTGGTACTTCACTTTTCCTTTCCTTTGAGACTTAAAATGTAATAGTAGGTAAAAGGTGACATGATCAAGAAGGGAGTGATGACTGAGATGACGTATGATAGTTATTGACAAAAACATGTTGCGCCCTACGGGAGTAGAATAAGGGGGAAGACGATGATGAGAAGGTACAAGTAGCACATGAAATGACAATAGTCGATCTATATAGTGAATGTAATATTAAAAACGTTGAATGCATATTGAAACGTAACTGTGTCAGGAAAGAGTTACAAGTACCTATAGTAAGAATATATTAAAAATAGTGCAATAAATATTATAGACCTTCCGGATTAAAGTCGTCTTTATGGAATGTCTATTAGTATTTACAGCTGTGGTTAATATTTAAAACTAAAGTGCTCTTATTTAATTTTATTACCTAAATTAAATTCTACTTTGGAAATAAATACTTTGTAACATTTTTACTTAGATAAAATTATCTTGTTTTAGTTCTATGTTTCTTTGTTCGCGAAATATTAATTTTAAATTAAATGTTTGCTCTAATTTCACAACGGTGCTTACAAAAATATGTTAAATGTTATTTTAATATATGTAAATATTAATTTATTACGGTCTGGCGAGAATAATTATTGTATTGTTATTAAAATATAATAATTATACTCAAGTACTTATACCGAATTATGTTACATAGAAAAAGAGAAATTGGCCACCTGCTTTCGCTATACCAGTTAAAAGGTTGTAGATGAGTTTACTTTGGACGGAGGAGGAGACACACAGAGAGATTTTCCCTGCTTTTATGTGCCCATTCTCATCATATCTACATCCCCTTGGCGTCCGTTTAAGAAAATTGTGGGAAAGGACACATAAAATATTGACGTAATATTTAAGTGCTCAGGTTTTTATTAGTTCATGTTAAAACATCATTAAAACCTAGGAAGTCTGTTGGCAGTCTGAACAATTCACAAATTAATTTAAATATCTTTTGTTTAAGGTAAAACTTTGTTTCAACAATTTCAACAGATAGCACGTTTAATGGGGCCGAGTTTTCTCATTAAAACATTTTCAGGTAAGTTGAAAACATTTTTGTGGTGAACGGCTTGCGGTTCTCAACATTTTACAATGATAACTGGCGTTTTGACCTATTGTTCCTTATTCACATTTTTTTTTAATAGTCATTGATTTATTTAACTTTTTCCTGTGACTTCGCCTGCGTAGAGACAGACTTTATGCAGCGGACTTGAGTAATTAAATTAAAAAAAACTACCATTTTTACACGACTTTTATTGTGTTGTAAAATCAACAGTTTTAGTAAAGGATAAAAATAGATATGCGAGGTCTATGAAAAAGCGTTCGCAAAGGTAGAAAGTTTCCCTTCAGGGTACAGTAGCTTTGATCGAAAAGTTTCACCTGTAAATAACTTTAGACTGAAAGTTAAGCGATCCGAGTTTTATTCTCTCACAAAAAAGAAAACCTTTTGAATACTTAAATAGGAATGCTATAGTAAAGGTTAACTTTTGGAAATATTTGTTAACTTGACTTACGATGTTTTCATATTTTTGAGAAATAAGTTGCATTGCAATTAAAATATTCATTTAATTGCCACAGTTAGAATAATAACACTTAAAACCCCTTAGTATATTTGCCATATTAAGTGTACACAGATAGTTTGGTGACTTTATTAGTACCCAATCTAACAAAAGTATCGATTCGACTTGCGTACAAAAAAACAAAATAATTGTACATTTATTTCAGTTCGAATTCAATAAAAAAAAGTAAACTAGGTCGAAGAGTATTGTAACATATATTGCTCGTAGAACATTGTTCTGTGAAAAAAGTACATCGCACGAAACTGGCACGGGTTTACGATTGAAGCAAACGTGGCTATACGAAACTCTTTGATAAATATGTCGCATTTTATCTATTGTTCTCGATTACGCTCGAATCGACAGATTAGTTCAGACGATAGTTGGAATAAAATCGAATCCCGTATTGTGCATTTTGCTAGAATGGTTTGTTGTGGTAACTAGCACACCAATCGAAATCGTAGGCGTTGCGTAGCCTGTAAAGCTAGGTGCAGCCGGATAGACGTAGACATATTCGTAGACAGCTACGTAATGTCATACATCCAAGTTTTTTTTTATAAATTGAGTTCTATATTATTGAGTAGACAATAAAATTCTATATATTATATCAGCATTAAAAAATCATATATAAATATAAAAGGAAATTCTTAATAGAAACACTTTGTTGTGAAATAAAGACAGGATCGTAACTTGAATATGTACTCGTAAAAGCCGTGTAAGGAAATATAAATGGTCGATCAGGGAACCTAGCTTATTGCGTCAGCCACATGTCAGCAAGTTGATTAAATTATTCATGAAAACAAGACATTTTTCCAACAAATCTCAAGGCAAAAGACAAGAGTATAAATTTTTATACAAAAAGGTAAAAAATTCTACGAACTGATATCAAATAAATCTAAAATTAGAAGCGATAGATGGTTCCAAGAATCTGAACGTTTTTGCGTTTAATTTTAGCGTTTTAGTTGAAACTTCTGGTAGGTATAACTAAATTTTGAATTAAAATTTGCTTATACATACATCAGAATTACATACAAATATGTATGTAACGAATTACAGCATCATCCTTTGCCCACTCCTGGACATACGAGTACATCAATCTATACAAATATAAAGAGGAAAGATTTGTATTTTTTATTTAATAAATAAACTCAAAAACTACTTGACGGATTTCAAAAACTGTTTCACCATTAGA
>LD688943.1:2180832-2205796 GCA_003118335.3 Papilio memnon
TTTTTTATTATGTTCTAATTTAGACCAATGGGCCACCACTAGTTATGTGAATGGGTAAAGCATTATTTAATTTAATGTAAAAATAATATAAGTATAGACATTAAGTCTATACTAAATGTCTATACTTATATTATTTGTATTGATTACAAATATGGATGTCAGTAGGTCAAGTTTCGTCTTTCAAACAGAACATCATATATATCTATATCTATACTAATATAAAGAGGAAAGATTTGTATTTTTGTATGTATATAACTAAAAAAACTATTGGGCAGATTTCAAAAAAATTTCACCATTAAAAAGATACGTTACTAACAAAGCCTATATTTTTTATTCCAAGGAGGAAGTCGCGAACAACAGCTAGCTTAATGATATAGTCAGTCATATAAATGTAACAATCATCATCATCAACAGCCTTTTTGCCCAGTGCTGGACATAGGCCTTCCCCAATACCATACACAGAATGCGCTTCTCCGCCTTCTGCATTCAACGACTGTATGTAACAATATGAAACTTTAATTATATCCTAGTTTAAATGAAGCCCTCGTAACAGATAAGTATAACTTCTTAATTATTTGCATATTCAAAGATTTAAGGGAGTCGAGCGCGCTGGAGCACGGCGGGGCGAGGGATGGGTGGGGGGTGGGTTCAGGCACAACGTTGTTGTCATAACTTTGATGTAACTAACTCCAATTAACTGAATTTTGTAAAACAAACTTTCTTATCAGATAAATTTAGCTCTTAAGACAATCTAAGAATTCCAATATGTTCCAAGAAAAAGTTTATTTTAGCTCGACCGTGTGGTCTTAGCCATTAAATAATTACATACTAAAGTTAACAATATAATAATATATCTGTAGTTTTAAGGCAAAATGTTGAAACGACATTTAAATAAGGCACAAACTCCAAAAGCGGCGCTTAAGAAGCGAAGTGTTTTAATTTCGTTTCAGACTTCGGCTGATAGCGATTTAATCGATTCAAAATTGTGAAGTCTTTTCATTATTAAAATCGGAATGGTTAATATGGTACAGCTAGATATGTTGGTTTTTTAAAACATATACTTTTTTAATATTATAAAGATGAAAGACTTATTTTTGTATGTATTGGAATAACTAAAAAACTACTGGGCAGATTTTAAAATTTCTTTCACCAAAAAAGCTACATTATCAGTGAGTAACATAGGCTATAATTTTTTAATTTCACGCAGGCGAAGTGACGAGCAACAGCTAGTATTTCATAACTATGAAATTATTATGTTTTAAAATATTAAATAATGTGTACAGATTTCATAAACGTTTTCAACTCGAGACGCAGTAGACTTTATAGTGCAAATTGTAGACGCACTTAGTACCGCCTGGCCGCCTACGTACGCGTTCATACGCAAAGCATTCAAACATTTCGCAAGTCATGTCGGGTAGAGCCCTTTGTACTGAAACGATGCAAGATGTATAATTACAATTTATAATTTTAACGTTTCTTGTTATGCAATGTTTTTAAAGTTTAACATCTTAATTTAAATGTAACGTCTTCAGTAACAATTTATTTTTATAGGTTTATAGTGGTTTAGCAGTTCGTAGCGTAGATTTGTCATGCAAAATAAGGCCGATAGTTCATGAGAAATAATTTCTAATTACTAATTTTATAAATGCGAAAGTTTAGATGGATAGGTGGATGGATGCAGGTTTGTTAGAGTTTGTAGCCTAAACGGCTGAACCGATTTCAATGAAATTTGGTATAGATGTAGAGGATTGTCTGGAAGACAGTGGCTATAGTGGCTGTACAGGCTACTCACATTTGTTTTTTTTAATCCCACGCGGACGGAGTCGCGGGCGAAAGCTAGTGAGAAATAATTAAAATATTACTAGCTGTTGGTCGCGAATGTATCCGCGTGGAATAAAAAAAATAGCCTATGCTACTTAGTGATATCATTGTTTTTTTAATGGTGAGAATTTTTTAAATCGGTCCATTAGTTTTTGCGTTATTTCAATACATACAAAAGTCCCAAAAGTACAAACCTATCCTCTTTTTTTATACAATAAGGTGGCAAACGAGCAAGCGCCCAGCTAAATCCACCGAAATGGCGAAGCGACCGCTGCCCATAGACATCCGCAATTGCAGATGCGAAGCCTACCCTAAGTCGACGGAGGAGGAGACACACATAAAGAGGATATTTCCCCTTCCTATGCGTCTCCTCCACCGTTAAATCCATTTTCCCATCCAATCCTTTCCTTATAAGAAAATGATGGAACGGGAAAGGGACTAAAATTGGGCATCCGGCACCACACTAATCAGACGAAACGCGGAATTGCTCCCACTTCACGCATGTCTTCTGCGTGGTCGTGGTATTGCATCGCGCGAGCCGACCCATTCGTGCTAAGATGTTAAAGCAGGCTCTACCTCTTTATAACATTAGTATAGAAGTATAGATATAGATTGACGAGTGGTCACTAAATAATGATTAACTGTGGGTATCTTAGTGGCTTAAGTTTTAATCACATTTTCTTTCAATTAACCTTATTGACCTTAAGATTACTTGTAATGTTGTAGTACATTATCAGTAAGTACTCGTGTTCCTTTGTTAACCGCTAAGCAATCTCGCGGCGCGCCGCTCACCTCGGAATTTGTATTAACGAAAGGGAGTTCGTTGTGTAAATATAGAACGATTTTGTAAAGGAAATAACTTGTTTAGTGTTTTATGAGTCATTTTTAGATGTATCGTTAATTTTAGACGTAAAAAGAATATTTTACAGATATCATTATTTTATCATTAATTTATGATTCAACAGGATCGTGATACAAACATGAAAATGATATACTGCAGAGGAAATATTATTTTGTATGTATTGAAATAACTCAAAAACTACAGGACCGATTTCAATAATTCTTTCGCTATTAAAAACATGCGTTATCAGGGATGCGTATACAGGCTATTTTTTTTAATTTCAAGCAGACGCAGTCGCAAGCAACAGTTAGTATTTGATAAGAATAGATTATATGAATACCTCGTATGTTTTTTTCGAGTAAACAGTGCGCGTGTTCATTGTAATCATTAATCAGTGATTGGCTGTCGTTCCCAGAAGATAAACATTTTACACGTCATAAAGTCGGTCGTCTCGTGTTTGTGCAGAACCTTATCTCACTTATTGCTTGTATACAATTTACTGGAATTGCTTTCGTTCGCGAGATTGTTACATCTAATGAAATGAGAGTTAACACATTATGTTAAAGGATTTTGTAGGATAATGTATAGGAACAAATGAATCCATTGATCAATGTTATATTCATTGACTATATTGTAATCAAGGTTATCAATCTATTTGAAAAAACGGTTCCTCGTTGTCCGAAATTAAAAATTAAGCGCCTATCCTACCACTGGCTGATAGAGGCTCAGATACCTTAACAATAACGTCGCTGTCAGATAAGATAACAAAATTCGATATTTCCATCACATATTTTAAACTTGGGATTGTTATCAGACAATTACAATTTGGTGGGACAGGCCCATTGTCATTTTGTATTGTTTAAGCTTAACCTGTTTGTTTTATTTAGACAACTAGCTTTCGCCCGCGACTCCGTCGGCGTGGAATTAAAAAAAACAAAAGTGAGTAGCCTATGTGTTCTGTCAGGATACCCTCTACATCTATACCAAATTTCATCGAAATTCGTTCAGCCTTTTAGGCAATAAACTCTAACATCCATCCATCCAAACATTCCCACTTATGATATTAATATGATAACCTAAAATACTTTTATAATCTGTATTATTTCGTTTAGTTTAATTATGTGTTTTTTTTATTACGTGAAATTTTGATTCGAAATAGATCGCGGTGATCCTTTGAACTCAAAAATGCCAGGTCTTTAAACAATTTTATACACGAATTTAAGTCGTTAATTTCTTATCACTGAAACCTTTCACGACACATTAAACTTATCTTTGTTTAAAATTATGGCCGCACGACCAGTTAAAGTGAATGACCGGATGGCTTTTTGATCTGTAATAAAGGTAACTAAGATGCCTACGACCAGGGCCGGTTTAAATTTTACTAACGCCCTGGGCGACATTATTGCGGCGCCTCCTATCTGTAATACAAACCCATACGATAACTGGCGCTCCTGGTGCGCGTATCTGTGACGCCCCTTTATGTCTGGCGCCCTGGGCGGTCGCCCCAACTCGCCCGGTACCGGTCGTGACAGTTATTTAAATATTTCGATTATATTATTTTTACCTTCACAGTATTCTATATGATCCGTATCAAAGAAATCAGATCTTATGACATTGACATAGGTATAATAGAGCTGTAATTCAATTACGATTGGAATCCAAACATACAGCTAACAATACGCCGTATCAAGATCTAATTACTGTATTGGAATATTATCCGTATATCTAGTGTAATAGATTCAATAAATATTATATGAGGTTTGTATTTTCTAATCTATTTATAATAGCGCCATCTATCGGAATCGAAAGTGTCCTCTGTTTACACTAACTCTGACTGTTTTACCGACGTGTACGGTCAAAGAACATTAACATTATAGAAGTTCCACCACAAACTTTTGCATTGTTATGTCATCGACTACGTTTTCTCTTATTTGTTTACGAATATTGTAGTAGTATTTGCTATAACATATTATAATAGTAGTATAGAATTCATGATCAAACGTGGGTCGAGAGGTGAATGTATTTTAAGTGCTTTCCGAGGGCCTGGGGTCAGCCATAAATTGTTACGAGCCTTCAAATATCGCTGGAGTACCTTTGCGATGTGCTATAGCTTGACTCGTAGAGTGAAAAAAATGTTATAGGAAAAACTTACTGTCTGTTATTTAAGTATTATAAATGCTATCTCAGAATGTTCTAAAATTCTGCTTATTACTATATTGTTTTACAATTGAATTCTCTTATTTGTTTTTCTTGGTTACACGTGCTTTGTAAATATTTTTTTATTATTTTTTTTAATTTAAGTACTACAGTTTCAAAAACGTAACAATCTTATAGTAAATTAATAGCGTGTAAATAAGTAATATTGAATTTTATATTTTACACAATATAAATCTTTGTCTGAAGAAACGAACACCTAGAATAGTTTCGAAACAGAAGTTTCTGTATATAATGCGCTGGGTGAAATGCATCAACTCAATGTCTCTAGGGAAGCTGTTATACTAAAAGTTCACATTTTAAGATGTTAAATAACTGTCACATGAAAATCTTTGTTGTCATAACAAAGTATTCAAGGACTTAAGCATATATACACATACACTGAAACATATCTTACTATATCTATACTAATATTATAAAGAGGAAAGATTTGTATTTTTTTTAAATAACTCAGAAACAGGATTGATTTCAAAAATTCTTTCACCATTACAAAGCTACGTTATCACTTACATGGGCTATTTTTTAATTTCACGCAGACGCAGTCGCGACCAACAGTTTGTTTTTAAAAAAATAAAAGTAACACACTTGAATAAATACACCAAACATTTTTACATCATCATAGGCATTAGATCACTTTATTTCTGGAATTATGAAATAATCTTACCAATATTATAGATGCGAAAGTTTAGATGGATGGATGGAAGTTTGTTAGAGTTTGTAGACTAAACGGTTATACGGATCTCGATGAAATTTGGCATGGATGTAGAGGATAGTCTGGAAGAACACATAGTCTACTTAGTTTTGTTTTTTTTATTCCGCGCGGACGGAGTCGCGGGCGAAAGCTAGTCTATATAATTCAAATGTGTATGTGTATTTTCAATCATATAAACTACGAGTACAAAGGACTCGATGCCCCTACAATGAGATTCCACATCGCATGTCAAAGCGATTGTCTGGTATTTCACGTACACGAGCAAAGTTAAGTGGGCGCACTTGATAGTGGCCATTTTGAAAATTATGTTTGTAATTGATACTTTAGATAGATTAAATTTATAGCGACCGAGATACAAAATCGAATATCATTTATTTGAATTAGTATTTTCATGTCCACTGTAGGTTTTTTTGTGTCGATGTACCCTATGACACTTTGGAGAAGAGGACGAATCGAATGACACCATATTCTCTAGGCCGTTACGTATTTACATGCAAACCCATATACTAGTAAATCAAAACACACTCACATGCCTGCAAAAAACTTTATACTCTTTGTTCTCTTTGTCAGTCGACTAAAGAATTTTAAATCTTTATGAAAGTGCCCTCTATCGGCACTTTAAGGTAAAAATCTCTAATTCGAAATGATTTCGATTGTAACAAGTGTTTCTTTACTAAAAAAAACAATTGTAGACACAGACTAAAAAAATACGCTACCTTCGTAGTTTCTTGTAAAGCAATTCCGCTTTTACAAGCTTTCGTTTCATTCCGTTTCTTTGTACTGTACGTTTCTATGGAGCTTTCATGCGTATGTACGAAGTCGTAACAATGCAAAATAATTAACGATATTTTCTGTGTCGGATTTCAACAAAGAACATCGGCGGTACGAAGGTTGGAATTTAACGAGCTTGTAATCGATGTCAAGGAGTTAACGTCGAAATGTCCTGATTTTTTTGGTATTTCAACAAAGAATCGGTTAAAAAATATATTATAGATACATGTTTGATCTGTATTAGTTCTAACTATTTTATGAGAGCGAAGAGATCACAATCACTGATATTATAAATGCGAATGTTAAGATGGATTGTTGGATGTTTGTTACGGTTTGTAGGCTAAACTGCTGAATGGATCTCGATGAATTTTGGCATATAAGTAGTGAATAGTGTGGAAGAACATATAAGCTAATTTTGTTTTGTTTACTTTCACGCGGACAAAGGCTAGGGCGTCAGAAGCTAGTGTATCAGAACATAGGTTCCAACTCCATAGAGAAGTGCGACTTCTAAAGGATATTTCAAATACGGGATACGAAAAACCGTTATTGGAACCTTACCAACACGGACTTCTATAATGTCTAAGGGCGTCACTTAGTACAGATTACAATTAATAAATAAGGCAACTACGATGGCATAACTAGGTTCATTTTAAAATTGCAACAAATTATAGACGCAAAAGCAAGTCCAAGTTAAATAAGTCTTTTCAAACAACTTGATCCTTGCTTGTTTTATACCTATTTTATTTCCGAGTTTATTTTTTTTAACTTCCCTCGAAGGAAAGTTGAAGAACAAATAATAAGATCAGCGGCACTCAGGTTAATGTTGGGGGGTAAGGGGGGGTCGAGGGGCGCAGAAGTTAAATAAAAGCCGGCCTCCGCCGTTAAAGTGAAACGCCGTTAAAGTAAACAGGTGCCGCAAATGGTTTGCTCTTAGAAAAAAGATATCAGAGAATAATTAATATATGAAATGCAAATATGTGGTGTTAAAAATAGTTGTTTTTTTTAAAGGTTATCACTACTTTTTGGAATTAATTATTATTTTTTTAATTACATCGGCTATTTAAAATAGTGGTTGTCAGTAATTAAAGGGTCTTCCATCTATTAATATTTTATGGCATAATATACAAGAATATATAAACACTAGCTGTTTCCTTGCGGCTTCATCCGCGTGAAATTATAAAAACTTTTATTGTTTAGATTTGTCAAATTCTCAATTGCAAATGTCAACAATTAAATGCACAAATGACAACGAAGGCTTTTGACATTTGATAACAATTACTGTTACCATGGCAACCTTGCTTAATGTTGGTAACTTGTAGTTTATGGTCCCTTTCCCAAATGAAGGTATTTTTCCAATTTATTTACCCCCTAAGTTTAATAGCGTGAAAATATATAGCCTAAAGCGTGTCGTAAGTGTAGGGCTTTTTATTAAAGAAAGAATTATTCAAAAATATGCTGTGATTGCTGACATCCTAGGCCACGAAGTAGTGTGTGTTTACGCTTTATTATATTAGTATAGATTTCTATAAATATCTCGCCTGTCTCAAATTGATAAATTAAATACAATTGGTGCAACATTAAAAAGTGAATCAATTATTTCGATATTATTACATTTCGTGTCGAAACCACACCAACATTCCTGGACGATCGGCTTTTTGTTTTATTTTAATATCGTTAAAACGACAATTTAATTCTTATAGAAAATTTATTGCTAAATGAAATGATCTTTATGAACTTTGACTATGTTCTCGATGCGAGAGATTCGTTTTAATAAGAATTAAAACTGGTGATAAGCTTGTACAAAAACTGTTCTTGTACAGTCACCTGCATAAGTATGGATCCATGAATGCTATAAAATCTTCTATACGGTTACTGTTTCACAAATATATATGTGCGCGTCTGTCCGTATGCTTTCGAAAATTACGTTATTGACAGATAACGTACATATTTGTAAGGCCTATTCTAGATTCTAACATCTTGTAATTTTACTAATAACATTATAAATGTGAATGTTTAGATGGATGGATGTTTATTAGAGTGCAGCATAAACAGCTGAAATTTGGCATTTATGCAGCTGACTGTACAAGTCTTACGGTAGTGAAAACTTAAGGTTATTATGGTAACAGTTTAGAAAAATTAAACGTCATTGTAAGCGAAAACATTTTACCCAGTAAAAAGGCGGAAATTTCTAACCTCAAATATTTGATTTTCGTCGAGGTAATAAGAAGTCGGATAATATAATTCAAAGCGATAATAGGGCGAGATTATGTTTTCATTGGTATAAGTAATATGGGGAAGGTTCCGTTTGACACGCGAGTTTCGTACGCAGCATTTACTCAAGAAATAAAGCTGTGATCGAAAAGGTTATCTGAACGCACGGTTTTTAGGTCGAGGACACACCTGCATCGTTGTACAAAAACTTTATTATTTACAAGGAAATAGAATGTAAGAAAATTTGTTGGTTATAGGTATAAAATGTAATGTTATACTCGACGTCAAAAGTAAGTAGTACACTTTTATTATAAAACTATTATCATATTAATATTATAAATGCGTAAGCTTAGATGGATGGATATATGTTAGAGTTTGTAGCCTAAACTGCTGAACGGATCTTGATGAAATTTGGCATAGATGTAGAAAATAGTCTAAAAGAACGTACAGTACTTAATTCCAGGCGGACGGAGTCGCGGGCGAAAGCTAGTTATTTAATAATAACTTGATAATTTAGTAGAAATTAGCATTTTAATTTACTGCTTATAAAGTCCATAATGAAGGCGGTCACTATATTATCGTTGGTAAGGTAATTTTGTGGATTTATCGTATTAAATTCACATGGCATTAGTTAGTTAATGCTTAGCATAACGATTATTTCAGCTAAGCAACTAAATAGCAGTAGCAGTTGCGAATTTATAGAACAAAAGAAAAATGTCTCTAGATATAGTATTTGTAGATTGGCTCTAAATGTAAAACGTTTTGGCACCGCGCCAGTTTATCAAGATTCCGCTGAGATGTTCGAATATATTGATTTTTTGCACACTTGCTGGTACATGAATACTGTCTCTGAATGATTGCTTAGTCAACATACAAAATGATTCAATTTGTTGTAGGATTTTGCGTTGTTTCTTTTGTATTTGTTACATACAAACGTCTTATTGTAAATGAGCTTAAATATATTGACGAATTTAAAGAAAAGCTTTATTGAATTCATGTTTCTGCGTACTCCGACGTGTACTTACTTGGTTACTATTTCTTCTTATTACTACTATGTTAGTCTGTCTAATCTTTGACAATTTTTGTGCTTCAAGTTTCAATCCTTATTTTTGCACTTAAGTGTAAATCATTTGATACAAATATAAGAATATTCCGCAATATTTTATTTATTTATCAATTCTAATTATTGTTAGGAACAATATTACAAGAGAGAAACTTTTAATGACCTTATACTAACAATGTAAACTTTGACTGAGGCTACGTAATGCATTTATAATTAACGACATTTTCACGGCATTTCTTACCAAAGTCGGGCTTTGTTGAAATATTCAAATAATAATATTAACGTGCATTATAACTGACCAAAGTTATTTCTGTTAGTTTTTTAACAGTAATTTCGTACGAATAGAAAACGTTTTTGTCGTGTTTTCTGGAATAAGTTTTAAATTAATAAATAAATATTTTCTATCTATACTATATTACTATAATATAATATTATGAAGAGGAAAGTTTTGTATTTTTGTCATTTGTATGTATTGAAATAACTAAAAAACTACTGGGCCGATTTTAAAAATTCTTTTACCGTTAGAAAGGTAAATTATCCGTGAGTAATATAGGCTATTCATTCTATATTTCACGTGGGCGAAGTCGCGAGCAACAGCTAGTATCTTTATAAAATGACAAATTTTCTAAAATGCTTTAATTAGAATTTTAGATCCAAGTTCTCTAATTTCCTAATGTAAACAAAAATAATATTTGGTGCTTTTTAATCCGAATTTCATTCATTTCGCTAACGATAGTAGACTATTTGGGTTTTTGGCAGATCTCAAAGAGAATCTAGTTTACATTTCATACGTGATGCGAAATCGTGGCTGTGGGACTCTAAAATATGTAGACAGCAGGCTGGCGACCCGCCAGACATTGTACTGACTTAAACTTTGAATATAGAAAAATGGACTAGTCAAAGAGAGGTCGTACTAAACAAATTCCAGGGGTTTTGCAACACGTAAAACATCTTTATGTACGCATACAGAATCAGTTTTACACGCGAGCAAGTTTAGAAGTTATTATTAATTTGACAGAGTTGAATGCCTATGCTTGTCAAGTCCTGAACCTTAAAAGTCAAGGTTAAAACCGAATGCATTGCAAGTTTTTCTGTTCTTTTCTACCGGCAAAATTGATGTTAAGAGTGTTTGGAAAGTTTGTGACGTAGACAAATGCGCGAAGTTCCGCCAGCGGTCTGACGGTGCTTAAATATGATGGATGTAACCAATCATAAAACGATTAACAAAAAATTAAAGAATGAAAGAGGTGTTTGTAGTTAGTTACTTTATAGATGAAAATATAAAGTTTCCTGTTTGCCAGCTTATTTACTTATTGACGGCGGTTTAATAATTATCGATCTATATTAATCCGAAGAATATTAGGTATATCTACTTAACGATATAAGGTTGCAATAATTGAACGAATGAATGAATGAATGAGTGAATGAGTGAATGATTGAATGAGTGAGTGAATGAATGAATGAATGAATGAATGAATGAATGAATGAATGAATGAATGAATGAATGAATGAATGAATGAATGAATGAATGAATGAATGAATGAATGATTGAATATTTATTGCCACAAAAAAAGAAATGACATATACAGACTAATTCTAAAGAAAATGTATAAAATCGTGGCAAAAGGTATCCAGCTCAGCGTATGCAGGAGGGACTATGCCGTTCCTGTGCTGGTTTTCATCTGGCTCCTTCGCACTCACTTAACTTATATTTAAATTTAATAATAATCATTTAATCTATTCAAAACATTACATACAACACTTACAAACGCTAAAAAACACCGAAAATATCAATTTTAAATTTGAAAATTTACCAATAACAATTTGATAACTCGATCGCTTATATTTGAAGCATATAACTCACTACGTATAAAACAAAGCCGCTTCCCGCTGTCTGTCTGTCCCTATGTACGCTTAGATATTTAAAACTACGCAACGGATTTTGATGCAGTTTTTAATAGATAGAGTAATTCAAAAAGAAAGGTTTAAACATATACTAATATAATAAAACGTAAACACACACTTCTTTGTTGCCTAAGATGTCAGCAATTACAGCATATTTTTGAATAATTCTTTTTTAATAAAAAGCCCTACACTTACGTCACGCTTTAGGCTATATATTTTCACGCCATTAAACTTAGGGGGTAAATATTTTGGATAAAAACCCTAATGTGGGAAAAAGGCCATAAGTTGATGGCAACATCAAGGAAGCAAGATTGCTATGGTTTGTCATCATATCATGTCATTTTGACATTTGCAATTGATAATTTGACAAATAAATAATAAAATAAAGTTTTTGTAATTTCACGCGGATGAAGCCGCAAGGGAGCAGCTAGTATATAATATAGTAGAAAAATATTGATAATTTTAAAGGTTTCTAATTTGATGTAAATGAATGCATTTTTGTATCAGCATTGGACCTTTGTAAAGCCGTTTGAAGTTCCTTAATGGTTTCTACTATAACTAGTGTGTTCATTTAATCCATTCTTATAGAATAAATATTATTTACTATAAAAACAAACGAAATTCTTTATTCTCTTTACAAGATCTGAGGAGCCAATGAAAGGAATGTAAGTAACCTAAATTACCGTTTGTTCAAGTTCAGAGAGGCGAAAAAAAAGGCCACAATCAACCGAGCAAAACATTACAGAGGTATCTCTGCGTATCTGGATTCCTCTTGGATATTATTCGTGATTGGGTCGTTGGGAAGGAGTTTTATTTGCGGAGCTATACTACCCGCATTACCTTCTTATTGTTAACTAAAATAAACAATATAAAGTACTATTTATTTATGATTAATTTATGTAATATTTTCTATGAAATTTTCCCTACAGTCATAGTATGTACTACTCAGCCGACGTACTTTCATTGCCTTCTTAGAAATATCTTTTACAGAATCCATATTTTGTAGTAGATGCAATGAATAAACTTTTACAATTAGAAAAGTACATTATCATTAAGTAACATAGGTTATATTAATGTGGCAAAAGCTGGTATAATACATGGCAATATTAAGTTCAAACAACGAAGCTTTGAGGTTATAATGTTGTACTCTTAAAGTAATTTCCCCGCAGACCCTTGTTAGCGGGATGTCATACGCGGTGTATAATTCTCGCTGGACGTTGGAGGCTAAATTTATCATGATAATGTTGCTAACATCAATTACATTTTGCTTTTATTCTTCAGAGTTTGTCGGGAGAATTTAAACGGATATTTATCAACGAGATTGACGATCGTGAAAGTTTTTTTTATATAACACGCAAAGATTATATAAAGTGACAATTTGAAAAGTTAATAACGTAAAAATGTAACCGTCTTTAAATTTTAACAATGGTAGAGACTCTGCCGAACTTTTCGTGAAAAGGTCGGCTCGTGCGGTGTAATACCACGACCACACAGAAGACAGACGTCAAGTGGAAGTAATTCCGCGTTTCGTCTGATGACTATGTGCTGGAAGCCTAATTTTAGTCTTCTTTTCCACCTTACCCTTTATCACGTCATGGGGCCCGCCGTCTACAACCGCCTGCCGGACCACGTCACAGCGGCTACCAGCCTCGCGTCATTTAAAAACAAACTTAAGTCCTGGCTAATTCAGAAAGCTCTGTATAGTGTGGAGGAATTTTTTCTATCATAATGATTGTCTTGTTTTCTACTCGGTAACTCTGTAGAACAATTATAAGATCTGACCTGTAAAAACTAATCTTTACCAACAAATATTTGTATTTGTATTTGCATTATAAAGAAAGGAGGGGAATGGGAAATGGATTTGATGGTGGGGAGGACGTATACAGATGAACAATATCCTATTTCTGTGCGTAATTTCAAGATTGGAATTGCTAATGTCTTGGCCGCTTGCTCCTTTGCCAATTTGAAAAAGAAAAAAACGTAAAACACCTTAAAGTAAATTAGAGTTATTTGTACTGTGTACGTATTTTTATATACTTAGTATAATTTTACTGTTTTTTTAATAGTAATAATTTAATTACTTTAACATTTGCACAGCATAAATAGTGATGTATTATTGCACAATAAAACTACGCATACCGCGTTCATGATTAAAAGAAGCATGCTCCGCGTGAGCATACATTTGAAAGCATACATGCTGTTTAGACCGTTTATTCATACTGGCTCATTAGCGCAGCTTTGTGCAGCATAAAATTCATTTCTCGTAATTCATTTGTGAGTTTACCTGAAAGAAAATTGCTTACAATATGCTCTAAATGAACATAACGTTAACAGCTTATGTTATATTTAATATTTTTATCTTTCTCCTTTATTGAGTTTAAAATAAATTTTGTAGTTGAATTTTGAATTGCAGAATTTTATTTTCTGCTTATGCCTTTGAAAACGAGCTTTCCTTTACATTAAGTTAAATAAAATTTTATTTATTTATTTATTTTTATTTGTTATGGAATTTAATAAATTATTTACAATATTTTTAATTTATACATAAAAATATACTAGTATTCTAACGGAGAAGGAATATCGTGATGCCTGCAAATGTAGGCGAAGAAATTCAAACATATGTGTGAAGTCAACCAACCCGCACTTGGCCAGCGTGGTTGACTAATGCCTAGTCACCCCTAACTTAGGGTAGGCTCCGAGCCCCTCAGTGGGGACGTATAGTGAGCTGGTGATGATGATAAGAGTATGAAGCCTTTAAAATGATAGGTGTTATTTTGATGAATTTATTGAGACTATCCATCAATTTTCTTAATAAACTTGCTTGTCTTTGTAACAAAATAATCGAAAAATAGTCCCTAAATTGTTTGAATGTTAACCGAGACAAATAGAGGTTTTTTATACGTTTACATGAATCAGTTACATTTCCTCGAAAGTAACCAATGATTGAAGTCATGCAGAAAATTGAAACAGAATAGAAAAGTTGCCTACGTAAATTTCAAAGAACGCTTTTCTTTTGTGTACTCGTACGAATGGAAGTTTGTTTAGAGTTGGGAATTGTTAGAAAATATAGCGCTTGTTTTAGTTTCTAGCACGTTATGTACGTTGTATTATGTAAAAATCTTATTTCCATATGTTTTATGATTCGTTACTGAAACTACAGTTATGTTTAGGGAAGGATAATGTAGGAAAAAAGAAATAATGTTATATATGACTTCTGTTTTTACGTAAGCATACTTTGTACTTGTGCTTTTTATTAGAGCCTCCCCTTCGCAGTCGCTTGAGGATGGCCACTGAGGGGTTTTTAGTGAGTAGAAATCCCATATCTTCCCGCCATCAGTCATCTTTCGAAGATTTCCCGATACTAAAAAGAAGGTGAATTGACGTTATAAGTCATCAAGATTAAAACTCTTCTAACAATGACCTTGAAAAACGACCGCATTGCGGCTTTTTCATTAATATTTCAGCAACTGACATATGTTACAATAGAATTCTTCCATTCATAGAAATTTTTTTCAACACCTTTTTAACTTACATTTTTATGGTAGCTTACGGCAATGGATTTTCGTAAAAAACTTTACCCATTCTGTAACTAGATATATTTCTTACAAAAATCAACAGATTGTTACTTCAAAATTTTAAACATAATGTTCAAATTCATTAAACATTTGAATAACCTTGATATCAAATAACGCAAATTTTAAGAAAATGTGCTTTGCACTATTGTATTGACAAATCTAACTACCTAACTAATATTATAAATGCGAAAGTATAGATGGACGGATGGATGGATGTTTGTTAGAGTTTGTTGCCTAATCGGCTGAACGGATCTCGATAAAATTTGACATAGATGTAGAGGATAGTCTGGAAGAACACATAGGCTACTTACTTTTTTTTTTCATTCCACGCGGACAAAGTCCCGGGCGAAAGCAAGTATATCATAAAGCGGCAAAGGACGCTCAGTTCTGACTGACAACACCGTTTTAATTAACAATTTCGATTTTTCAGTTAAAACTGAGAGAGCTAAGTGTATGTAGACTTTATCCATATTTCTATACATCTTGTTCATAATTTGATGTCTGTGGTTCGCACGGTCTATTTCCGACAGTTAATAAAGATGGATAGATAAATACATGCGTTGTAGAGTACTGTTTAACTACCTTTTATCCTATTATTTAATTTCCTTCCAAAGCAATTAGACTCCCATTCACATGTGAATGTAAATTAACTCCACTTAATACACAATAGAAAACTTTCATTATTCAATTCTCGTAGTCTGAATATGAGAGAAATTATAGAGAGGGGTTTAACTGGTGGTTAATGTTCGCGTGACTTTCGGTTGTTCGTAGTTTAATGAGTTATTTACTTGATGCAGGCTACGATGTACTCGTAGCGCTACGCGTTACGTAGCGCTACGCTTTTCGTAGGGCTTCGTATTTCGTAGAGCTACGCGTTTCGTAATGGTCGACGCTTTTGTATGCTTTATTACGATATAACGTGTGTGATGGGAATTTACCCGTGAGTTTATCCTTCTTATTATATTTAACAGATATGAGATTACAATTGATAATTTACGAGTGTTTTGGTTGATACTAAGAGTTACTGATCTTAGTTACATCATGGCTAGTTTTCATACAGTAATACTATGTACTGCCTGACATGAATGCTTGTGAGGTAACGTTACATAGTGGAACATTGGACTTGGCACCTTAACGTGACTTCAAGGTACCGACAAACCTATTGACTGTGCAAATTTTGTGTCTTTTTTATCAATTGCTAGCTGTGCCCTTGCGGCTTCATCCGTGTGAAATTATAAAAACTATATTTTATTGTTTACATTTGTCAAATGTCAAAATTCAAATGCACAAATGACAACTAAGGCCTTTGACATTGACAATCTTGCTTCCTTGATGTTGGTCTCTTATGGTAACTTATGGTCTATTTCCCACATTAGGGTTTTTATCCAAAATATTTACCCCCAAGTTTAATTCCGTGAAAATATATAGCCTAAAGCGTAACGTAAGTGTAGGGCTTTTTATTAAAAAAAGAATTATTCAAAAATATGCCGTAATTGCTAACATCTTAGGCAACAAAGATATGTGTGTTTACGCTTTATTATATTAGTAAAGATTAATGCATTTCAAATATGGACAAAATAGTCAAAGAATTTGATAATTTCGTAATATTTGAAATCGGAAATAACATCTGTGGATTTTATCAATTGCCTTTTCAACGTATATTTATGTTATTTATATTTAGGTAAGTATTGGTATTTTTGAAATGTACAAACAAGCTATGTAATTAGGTTTGTGATAGAGAACACATGCGGTAAACTAATAAAGTTCCCGGTCCTGCGGGGTCACGGCTGAAGGGCATCGTACAAACGAATGATATATCGTGCACGTGTTCACGGAAATATATTACCCTATTTTATGTAAGGAAATTTCACTTTGATATCGAGTTATTTATTTTAAAATTTCAGGGGTATTATTATAAAAACCTAGACAGTGTATCTACATTTTAGCTTAAACATATGTCAACAATTTAAATTCCGCAATCATGTAAGAGCGTTGGTGGCTCAGTGGTTTGAGCACTTGACCTGTAATCTACAGGTCTTGGGTTCGAATTCCGCCATGTACCGATATGATATTCGATTTTTCAAATTTTCACATGTACATAATTTACCCGACGTTCTTACGGTGAAGGAAAACATCGTGATGCCTGCAATCGGCGAAGAAATTCAAAGATATGTGTGAAGCCAACCAACCCGCAGTGTGCCAGCGTAGTTGACTATGGCCTAGTCACCCTAACTTAGGGTAGGCTCCAAGCCCCTCAGTGGGGACGTATAGTGAGCTGGCGATGAATCATGTAACAACAGGAGTTCAGTTCTAACTGGCAATAACTGGCTAATTTTAACTGAAGATTCGAACTGATGGCATTAGTTAGGTCCTACTTTTAGGAGTTAAGTATTGTAAGTATAAGATAAATGATTCCTATTTGTATCGGGGACATGGGAATCGATCACTCTAAATAATTAATGCTTCAAAATGCAAGACGCGACAGCTTGAAGTTAAAATAGATGAATAGTGCTTACTTAAGTTGCATATAAATTGACTTTAAAACAAAAGAATAGTTTTTTTGAAATCTGCTAACACAATCTTGTCAATAAGAATTTTTGAAAAAATCAGTAATTTTAATGTTTCTGTACGACTTTTCAATAGGTATTTTTAAAATAGATGTAAGTAGTATTAAAAATAGATGTTCTGACATGTGTATCATGACATTTAAGTGGAAGTGTGTTTTTTTATCAAACAACTTTTTTTTTTTTTTTATACGATAAGGTGGCAAACGAGCAAGCGGCCACCTAAATCCGCCGAAATGGCGAAGCGACCGCTGCCCATAGACATCCGCAATTGCAGATGCGTTGCCCACCCTAAATCGTCGGAGGAGGAGACGCACATAAAGACGATATTTCCCCTTCCTATGCGTCTCCTCCACCGTCAAATACACTTTCCCATCCAAACCCTTCCTTATAAGAAATGGGTGGATCGGGAAAGGGACTAAAGTATACATGTATTATAATTAGATTGATTTAAATTTGATGACAATCTTATTTCTTACTAATATTATAAATACGAAAGTTTAGATGGATGGATGGATGTTTGTTAGAGTTTGTAGCCTAAACGGCTGAACGGATCTAGATGATATTTAGCATAGGTGTAGAACGTAGTCTGGAAGAACACATAGGCTACTTAATTTTTTTTTTTAATTCCACGCGGACGGAGTCGCGGGCAAAACCTAGTTATATATAAAACAGTGTTTATCTTTTCCTTGATAAAGTAAATAATAAAACGTAGAAACTTTCTTATTCAAATAACGATAAAGCGTTTAGGAAATATAGAAAATGTAAAGGAAATTAAATGTTAAGCACCGTTCGACCACACTCAAGTAAAAACATTAAATTCCGAGTAAACGGCGGCATCTGCATAAGTACTGGAGTAACAGCGGGAACATACGCTCCGGAACGCTCCATATAAAGGAGACTTTGGGTGTAGTCCAAGTTATAATATCTGGGCGTTTTGTATTTCTTAAGTTTAATATCTTGTAAGAAGTTGCACTTGGTATGGATCTCATATCGTATGTACAGTCACCTGCATATATCTTTACATTTATGTTTGTTTTTAAAACATGTATGTGCGTGTCCGTACCATGAATACATGTTATTGATGTATGAGTGTATACACATCTATGAAACCGACTCCTTATATAAGTTTCTAAAGTTTTGTAAACGTGTACATATTTATGCGGCTGACTGTACACTGTATTTTTATTATTTTCGATTTACTTCTTCGATAGATTTATGTAATTTTATTATCTCTGATTAAATTATTAGTTCCTCTTCTCTTACAGCTTACTAATTAAAAGGTATTTGAGAAAAAAATCGATATTAAAGAAAATATCTTCCGACTCACATAAAATAATTTGCTGGTGTTTTTAAAAATTAAGTAAAACAATATGGTAAAACTTGTAAAAGACGTTCGCTCTTAAAAAAATGCCTTGTACAAAATTTATCTGAACAAAAATGATACAACGAGCATCCTCTAAGTGGAGTAAAATGTATCTTATATCAAAACTTGGTGGCAACATTGCAGCTGTGGTCGCGGCCTACGAAGGTTCCTACGAACTTTTTGCACTATACAGATAAGAAATTGAATTCTTTTTAAGACATACTGTGTATGTTATTGATGTTGAACAAGATTATTCAAGTGATAAAGACTCTCGCTACCTATAGACAAAAGTTCAGATGAATCTAGATTAAATTTGGAAGACTAGATAGCCTGAAATAGAGAAGTCGCAGGTCAGATATATCTAAGTTTTTATTTAATACTAGCTGTTCCCTTGCGGCTTCATCCGCATGATATTATAAAAACTCTATTTTAAGTTTGTCATCAAGTCATGTCAAAATGACATGACCTGATGACAAACTATGGCAATTTTGCTTCCTTGATGTTGGCAGCAACTTATGATCTCTTTTCCACATTAGGGTTATTATCCAAAATATTTACCACCTAAGTTTAATGGCGTGAAAATATATAGCCTAAAGCGAGACGTAAGTGTAGGGCTTTTTATTAAAAAAAGAATTATTAAAAAAAAAAAACTCTTTATTAGACAAAAACATTTTGACAAATTCATTGGGGCTCTGTCTCCTGAACTAATTATAAAAACTGTGTTTCAGGAGGCAGGACCTTCTCTTATCTATTATCATATTTAAGAGTAAGTTGCTACATTACAACAAAGATATAGTAGATATTGAATGTTAAAATTTGTCTGATGTGTGTTTATGTGTATGTGTGTGTGTGTGTAGGTGTGTGATTGGTTATAAATCTATTATTAAGATTACTACTTTTTACGGTACTGTGACATTATTTTGTAAATATATACAAACATTTTATTGCATTATTTTAAAAACGTTTTCAGTGGAATCGTAGTCAAGTGACATTAGCCATTGTGTAACATACTTCAAAAATATGCTGTAATTGCTGACATCTTAGGCAACAAAGAAGTGTGTGTTTACGCTTTATTATATTAGTATAGATTATAGCAAATGTTTGGTTAGATGGTTTATTACAACATAAGTGAAATTTAGTATAGATAGAATACTGTCTTGAAAAACACATAGGGTACTTACTAAGTGGTTTTTAATTCCTCCCAGACGTAGTCATGGGCATAAGCTAGGTTTCACAATAGTTTACAATCAGTAACGTATTTAGTCTTTGTTGTGAAGGGCAGTGCTAATCTGTTTTGGAAGCCAATCTTGGTCCGTATTCCGTTCTGAACTATCCCTTAGAGTTTATCACAGCATCAAGTAATTTAAGCTTGTTTGTATCACTTAATACGGCTTACATTGTTATCTGGTATTGTTAAGTAAATCCTATTAAACAATATGGTGTACGGCTTATGATCAGTAGAATTGTGGACGTTATTATAAGACACTGGATCCCTTGAGCGTTATAATCTAACCCGACTGCACTGCGGGGATTCCGGTTAAGTGGAAATTGTTATTTTTTAATGCAGAACGTATTTATCTATATAACCAGTAGAGTTTTAATGTGATAATGTACGTAGAAATCTCTATTCAAGGTTAGAAATGTTGCCATGCCGACTAAAAAAATATTTAAAAAATAACTTTCTTATCTTTTCTTGTTCTTAAAAATACTTAAGAATATGCAAAGGTCCTATAATATACGTAGATATTAAGGGAATCTTATGGTCCGATACACTGCACGTTTTATTTGAAGATGTAAAGAAAAACATTAAAATGGAGATACACGGCAGCCGACCTTTATAGCGTAATAAACCAATGTAATGTACGCCTTTGTCTTGTGGATATGAGAGCGATATAGTCGTATGGAAACTTTAACGTCCATTGTATGACCAAATAACAAATTACATGACATGAAGAAGATTTTTGTGAAACTCACACTCGATCAAACGTTAACCATACTGCGTTTATGTGTCGTTTATAAGTGAATTAGTGGACGTATTTCTATACTTCGGTATAAGGAAATGAGATTTAAGGTGCGCCTTTGACTAAATTATCGCACAACTATTTAGTCTCGCTTTGATTCCTATGAGCTTATATGGAGGTGCGCACACTACTCAATTTTTAGTTGTGCAACTAAACAGTTGAATTTGAAACAATCGACAATCGCAATTTGTGTGATAGTTTCGTCAAAGGTATACTACCAATTAAGTTACTAATTTGAAAATAGAATTGGTAACTTTGTCACTTTGAACTATATTTCCAAGTGATAATAAATGTCTGCGTTATCTGTCTTGTCTTTACTTTTTAATTTGCTAGTTAAGAGCAACAATCTAGAGCGTAGTCTCAATCTAAAATCCTCACAAAGTGCTCTTTAATATTGCCTACAGTCTGAATAAAAAGCCTTCACCGAACCCCGTCTGTGTTTTCTCAGAATTACCAAGTCTTACGTCGACCGCAATGTTCCCATCTCAAATATTCTGTGGAATTTTTTACTTAATTTTATAGGATAGATAAGTTAAGGCCAAACTAAAGATATTTTATTTTTTTTCTTACTAATTCACTAATATTATAAATGCGAACATCCATCTAATGTTTGTAGCCTAAACTGCTAGACAGATCTCGATGAAATTTGGTATAGATGTACATGATCGTTTCAAAGAACACATAGGCTACTTACTTTTGTATTTTTAATTTGTGGACGTAGTCGCAGGCGAAAGCTAGTAAGTAATATTTAAATCCAATTTTAATAAATTATTTATTTTGTCTTGCAAACATTGTAACTAGGTTGCTATCTTACTTCTTACTTCTTATCTTACTAATCTTACTAATGTTATAATTATTTATTATTTATTATTATTATTATATATTATAAATGCGAAAGTTTAGATGGATGGATGGATGGATGTGTGTTAGAGTTTGTAGCCTAAACGGCTGAACGGATCTCGATGATATTTGGCATAGACGTAGAGGATAGTCTGGAAGAACACATAGGCTACTCCCTTTTGTTTTTTTTTAATTCCACGCGGACGGAGTCGCGGGCGAAAGCTAGTTTTATTTATAAAGGTGTTCGAAAAAAGCCTAGAATCGTAATACCCACCGTTAGAAAAATATTTAGCTACATATCATTTTAAATACAAAATTGTAAATATGTCAGATAATATATGTAACTGAAAAAAAAATAAAAGCACGATATGTTAATCCATAAAAATTCCCCATTCAGATGTGAGCAAATTTATGTCAGATTTGAAGCAAATCCTGGCTTAACAATGCGACAATGTAAGCCTCGCATAACACACAGAGTAATGATAAATAAGAACATTGCGACAATGTGAAAAATAAATTGTAAATCTGTACTGACATAAAAATGTACAGTCACAATATAAGGGTTAATTTTTCGACTGTCGGCACTTTTATAAATACAGGTTTCGCCAGCGACTCCACCCGTGTGTAATTAAAAATAACAAAAGCAAATAACTTATGTGTTCTTTCAGACTATCCTCTACAGGTCGAGACAGTTACAGGTAAATCATAATATTTTTAATAATGGGTGTATATCCAATGACGTTTCTATTTTTGATTTAAGCGTTATATTGTAATTAATTAAAATAAACCTCCAAACTTCATTACTCTTTGTAAAACGAACCTCATTATATCGTACTTGGTTGTCGACTTTGGTAGAGCTAACAAGTTCCGCTGCAATGCGGGCCGCGCAACTTGTCAACTATCGTGCAAACCGGGTGAACGGATTTTATCGCATTTCACACGTAGTCGCACGGTTTTATGCGGTTATAGTGCGATCACTTTATCTGGCCCGGTAAGAGACACGTTATCGTGGTTAGTACTGTCAGAAATATGAACATAGATTACAAGGCTTTCGATATTGATAGTGGCGCTGTGCTTGCATAATTTAGTTTTTCATATGACTAATGGGTCAGATGAACATAACGGTCTATACAATTATTTAATTATTAATTAGTTTGAATTTTAATCTATAATAATGTTGACCGCGAAATTTCACTGTCGAAATATATATTGAAACATAATGTTTTCTATATAACAATGTCTATTTTATGCAAGAATTTCGACAGTGTACACCCATGGTTATGTTAACACGAGTTTGGTATGCTTAAGTTCACTGAGGTTTTATACTTAACTATAATCAAGCTTTCAAAGTTCAGTACAAAGTAGTTATGTTAAACTCTAGTATTCATATCAATGTCCGTTTAAAACTTAAGTTAACTTAAAATGCATAGCCGAGTATTGTAGTACACATAAGTGTAGAGTTTGTCACACACGCTAGGGTTTACCTGTAGATTACATGGGACCAACAGTCGTTCACATAACGTGTGTTGCCTGCATTATATTCAAGACTAGCTGTTCGCGTGCGGCTTCATCCGCGTGGAATTATAAAAACTTTATTTTATTGTTTACATTTGTCAAATTATCAATTGCAAGTGTCAAAATGACATGACGTGATGACAAACCATGGCAATCTTGCTTCCTTGACGTTGGCAGCAACTTATGGTCTCTTTCCCACATTAAGGTTTTTATCCAAAATATTTACCCCCTAAATTTAAGGGCGTGAAAATATATAGCCTAAAACGTAACGTAACTATAGGACTTTTTATAAAAAAAAAATATTCAAAAATGTTCTTTAATTGCTGACATCTTAGGAAACAAAGAAGTGTGTGTTTACGCCTTATTATATTAGTAGATATAGATTATGATTCAGTAACAATTCTTTTTTGATCAATATAATCAAAATGTTATAAACTTGATATAAAACATTCATATCGTAGCAACAATGTGAAGTAAATTGCGAGAAGTCTTATACGATGTAAAGTTTATAGTCGTAATAACAAAAAGAGTTGCTTCGGAATAAAGAATAAGATGAAATTCTTTATGTACAATCAGGGAATTTGACGGTGTCCTGTACTGTCAAATGTACGTTTTGTACACAAGAAACAAAACAATAACCAATAACCAATAACCAATAAACAATAACCAATAGAGCGCAGGTTTTAAATATCTCTATAGAAAGTATTATACTGTCGATTGCCCAATTTACTATCTAATTGCTTATTTGTAAGATGGAGTTCGTGATGTTGCAATTTTACTGTACAATTTAACAATGTGTTTCCTTGACTGTACTTACCAATTTCACCTATCCATTTATACAGGTCAGTGCTATGAAATTGAATAGTAATATTTTTGTTGAATTTGTCAGTGGAAGCGAAATGTTTCTTATATTAATGAGAATTTACCACAGCAATGTTTATTGGTCGTTCGTTTTCATTAAAACTTTCAAGTAATACATGGCTGTTTGCAGTTACTGTATGTAATACTCGTACGTTTAATTTATGATGCGTTATTGTAGAGCTATTTTTGATTATCTTTAATATTTAAGAAGTAATTATTCATTTGTTAATATTCACTAATTAACTGTTATATCTTACTAATATTATCTTACTTCTTACTAACCTTATCTTACTAATATTATAAATGCGAAAGTTTAGATGGATGGATGGTTGTAAGAGTTTGTAGCCTAAACGGCTGAACGGATCTCGATGTAATTTGGCATAGAAGTAGAGGATAGTCGGGAAGAACACATAGGCTACACTTTTGTTTTTTTTTTAATTCCACGCGGACTGAGTCGCGGGCGAACGCTAGTAGTTACATACGGATTGCTTTTAAAATTCAATTTTACGTTGATTTTTTTGTGTTTAATCAAAAAACGTCTAGGTTTGTCCAAAATTGAAAATTTACATTGAAAATGTGCATTCGAATAGTATTTTATATATTATGTTAGTCACGTAGGTATTTATTTAAAGTAAAATGTGAGTGTAGCGGGAACCACAACGAGGTTAATGGCGGCCGTATTGT
>LD688943.1:2259190-2312257 GCA_003118335.3 Papilio memnon
TGGAAGAACACATAGGCTACTCATTTTGTTATTTTTTAATTCCACGCGGACGGAGTCGTGGGCGAAAGTTTGGATAGAAATTTTAATAATTACGTGTTTGCAAAACGACAACACGGATTTCCATAAAATTTGTCACAGATGAAGAACATAGTGTAGAAAAAAGACAGTCACTTATTAAGTTTTTTTTATTACTGCGCTTTTTATACTTAATTTTATAATTAGCAGTTGTAAGAAATGTAATCTTACTTCTTACTAATCTTACTAATATTATAAATTCGAAAGTTTAGATTGATTTTATTTTTTATTTATTTATTTATTTATTTAATAACTTTAATAAATTTGATGGATGGATGGATGGATGGATAGATGGATGGATGGATGGATGTTTGTTAAAGTTTGTAGCCTAAACGGCTGAACGGATCTGGATGAAATTTGGAATAGATGTAGAACGTAGTCTGGAAGAACACATAGGCTACTTACTTTTGTTTTTTTAATTCTACGCGGACGGAGTCGCGGGCGAAAGCTAGTTTATCATAATTATTTAAAGGTCTATCAACTTCTATTAATCCATTTATTACACCTAATAAGTTCTACAATGAAATATAAGAAAAAATTTCAATACAGAAATAGTAGAGCAAAGAACAAAGTATATTTCGAATTAGTTTGATTGTATATCGAAAGATACAAGAAGTTCGCTCGAGGCTGAGCCTAAAGAGACTAATAAAAACTTGAAGTACAAACTTGAATGCGGTACAAGAGTATAAGAAAATTGTATGTAGTATTAAACGTACTTATGTATATTTACAGCGCACACACCTTTTGACTAAACTATCGCATAACTGTTTAGTCGCGCTTTCATTTCTATGAGCTTATATGGAGGTGCGCACACTATTCGATCTTTAGTCGTGCAATTAAACAGTTGAATGGGCTGTGAAACAATCGAAAATCGCATACCAGTTGTGCGATAGTTTAGTCATAGGGGGTCGCTCGTAATCCTTCGCATACTTTCAGCTTTAACTGAACGCTCGGACGATGTAATCAAAACTAATAAAGACAATATTTTAATTATTTTTTTTATACCATAAGGTGGCAAACGAGCAAGCGGCTAAATCCGCCGAAATAGCGAAGCGACCGCTGCCCATAGACATCCGCAATTGCAGATGCGTTGCCTAACCTAAATCGACGGAGGAGACGCACATAAAGAGGATATTTCCCCTTACTATGCTTCTCCTCCACCGTCAAATCCACTTTCTCATCCAATGCTTTCCTTATAAGAAAAGGGTGGAATGGGAAAGGGACTAAAGTTGTCCTGCACCACACTCATCAGACGAAACGCGGAATTGCTTCCACTTCACGCCTGTCTTCTGTGTGGTCGTGGTATTGCACCGGGCGAGCCTAACCATTCGTGCTAAGATGTTAAAGCGGGCTCTACCACTGTTAAACTGTCAATTAATCAGTAAATCTCATATTAAAACTAAACATAAATAATAAATTATAATACTAATAGAAAAAATAATTTAAAAGAATACAATTTACAGAACTAATTTTAAAACTATAAGGTTTTAGTTCTTTCTACTTTGCTGTGCAAATAAGAAATATTATTTTGCAAAATCCCGTTTGCCAGAGAAACTTAGTTGCGGTAAGTTATTTATGTGTAGTTAAGGAGCTTCGCATAAGTAGCATTTACTTAACGAGATTAACTTAACTGGAAACAACAGTTATAAATGGTGAAAGGATTAAAGTTGACTGTATTAAAATAACACTTTCCGGGAATTTATAACTAGGTTCAAGAGATAAAAGAATTTGTTGAAAAAACGTATACAATATCAACTACATTGGTGCAGTCGAGGACGTTAATTTCCTACCCATTCCAACATGCCATTATCGAAAGTCATATCAAAACGTGCAATGGCAATTTACTGTACGTCATTCGACAAGTGTTTAGCGAAATTAATCATTCATGTTTATATTATTATTCACTTAAAAATACGCGTTTAATGCATTAATTAATAGTTTGCTGAACTGTATTTGACCCGCATACGTCCGAGGCAGTTTAACCGGAGATTAACCGTATTCTCCTTATATTCCCTTTGCTATCATGGAACATAAATTTTCCTTTATTGTAACGCCTGAATAAAATGAATCACAAACTCTTCTCTTATAATCTTACGGACGTTATAATTATGTAGTTTTGGTTCCTTTTCCGCATGACTATTTATACCAATTTCTTCCAATCAGAAAATATGTACCCTATAGCATGTGTGTGTAGTTCTTTTTCTATATCTTTAAAGTGGAATGATTTGTATTTTTATATGTATTGAAATATATTAACTACTGGGTCGATTTCAAAAATTCCTACACCATTAAAGCTATGTTAGTGAGTAACATAGGTTATGTTTTTTATTATTTTTTAATTTCACTCGAACGAAGTGTCAAGCAACAATTAGTATTGAATAAAAGGACGATTCAAAAATAATCAGTGATTGCTGACATCCATAGCAAAGTGTGCGTTTAGGCTTTTTTATATTAGTATATTAAGATAGATGAAACACTATTTTTTAAGTCAAGTATTCCTATCAAATCCAATTTCAATCTTCTGCATCAGAAAGCAATCATTGACTTCGTTTCGTACTTCGTACTACGCAGGTTTATTGAGAAATGTTACACGTGAATTCGAAGTTTTTTATATACATTATTGTATGTACCAAAACTAAAATTAACTTTTGCCCGCGACTTGGACTGCGTGGAAGAAAATAGTAAGTAGCCTGTGTTCTTTCAGACTATGTTCTACATCTGTGCCAAATATTGAGATAAATTAAGGGGTATTGGTGATAAGTACAGTCGGGGAAACTCACCACCTTTGAAGCTACAATCGTTTGAACACTTTGAAACGAGACGCGAAACAAAAATCAGTATATCGCTTATAAATGTATCTGTACTAAAACAAGGTCAGTTATTATCCCTTCGTTTGAATGAATGAATGAATGAATGAATGAATATGTATTTATATTCATTCATTCGTTTGCACTTACTGCTATTTAATTAGTTATTTAAAGAGACGAAGTTTATCTCGTCGCAATAACAAGGCAATTTCTCTTGAAGTGGAAGACCGCGGATTTCTGCGACTATACTAACAAATCCATCCATTCAGAATTTTACAGTTATAATATTAGTATCATCATCATCATCACCAGCTCACTATACGTCCCCAGTGAGGCGCTCGGAGCCTACCCTAGGTGAGAGTGACCAGGCCATAGTCAACCACGCTGGCCAAGTGCGGGTTGGTTGACCTCTTTGAATTTCTTCGCCGATATGTACAGGCATCACGATGTTTTCCTTCACCAAAATGAATATTAGTATGACTCAATGTTAATATTTAATGTTTATTTCATAATTTAAATAATGGAAATGTAGATTTACTTCCTAATTATAACATCTGTTTTAACTTTATCTAAAAAAAAACGTTATTTTTATTCGAGTTGTAACAAGCACGTGTTTGTCCGCGGAGTCTTTTATTTTACTTTTAGGAACCCTCAGCAATATTAACGAGATGAATTCACAGAAAACAACTCGGAACGCCTAAAACTCTTAACATTTGTGCTTGAATCGTAACTTAGATAAGACTTGGATAAAGTAAAGTATAACAGAAATATATTCAGTGAGTCTTTTTTTTATTTTTTTTTTGTCCATATCTCTTTTAGAGTGTGCGCACACCTGAAACTAAACTATCGCACAACTGGTTAGTCTCGTTTTGATTCCTATGAGCTTATATGGAGGTACATTACTCGATTTTTAGTTGTGCAACTAAACAGTTGAAGGCTGCGAAACAATCGACAATCATAACATGTACGATAGTTTAGTCAAAGGTGTGCGTTTGCTCTTAAAACATGTAATATCAAGACACATAAAATATACTATCAAGTCTATATTTTGAGATTACATATCCGCAAATAGTTAAAATATTTACGATCAGTAAAATGTACATAAAAAAGACAAAAGTTTTCTAACACCGCATAAAATGTGAACCCTTATTATATGGTCATACAGTGATTTCAGTAAACTTACATAAAAACCTTCGTACCAGTTATTAAAGACCTTGAAATCATACTAATACTTACTAATATTATAAACGTGAAAGTTTAGATGGATGGATGGATGGATGGATGTTTGTTAGAGTTTGTAGCTTAAACGGCTGAACAGATTTCGATGAAATTTGGTATAGATGTAGAGGATAGTCTGGAAGAACACATAGGCTACTTACTTTTGTTCTTTATAATTCCGCGCGGACGGAGTCGCGGGCTAAAGCTAGTATATCATAAACTATAAACCATTATGTTTTATGAACGTCTTAAATGAACTTTTTATATCATAAAGTGTCAAATGAGCTAACAGCCACAAGAATTTGTCGAATTATGGAAGAGAGCATTGCCTATAGATATTCGCAATTGCAGATGCATTCTTTAATTGACGGAGGAGAAGACGCACAGAAAAATGATTGCTTTCCTATGTGTTAAAACCTGTTCCCTTTCCGTCCTTTTACGAAATGTATACGAAAGAAGAGGACTAAATTAAACGACATTCGACATATGACGAATCCCGATTTTTTTTTTATACAATAAGGTGGCAAACGAGCAAGCGGCCACCTAAATCCGCCGAAATGGCGAAGCGACCGCTGCCCATAGACATCCGTTATTGCAGATGCGTTGCCTACCATAAATCGACAGAGGAGGAGACGCATATAAAGAGGATATTTCCCCTTCCTATGCGTCTCCTCCACCGTCAAATCCACTTTCCCATCCAATTCTTTCCTTATAAGAAAAGGGTGGACGGGAAAGGGACTAAAGTTGGGCCTCCGGCACCACACTCATCAGACGAAACGCGGAATTGCTTCCACTTCACGCCTGTGTTCTGTGTGGTCGTGGTATTGCACCGGGCGAGCCGGCCCATTCGTGCTAAGATGTTAAAGCGGGCTCTACCACTATTAAATTCAACTTTGACACCTGTCTTCTGTGTGGTCGTGGTATTCCACAGGGCAAGTCGGTTCTGTCCTGCAACAGATATTGTTACTAGGATCTACCACTTTTAAATCTTAACATTCTAAAGAAAATTAAATATCGTCTCGTCTATTTATTATTTCCAAATGCGTAGGAAATATTGAATATGTTTATTATTCAATAGATATAAGGATATCTCAGTCGTTCTGTAACGGCCGCCCGAGCATTTCCAATTCCGGTCGGAATCGAATATGATCCAAGAATTGCGATGCTCCGTTAAGAATTTCATTTTAACATCTCTAATCCGTCAACATTCGTAATTCAATTTAAAAATTCTTTGACAAAAATAGGGCCTTAGCATAAAAAATTGTATGTTTTAATAAATTTCAGCTTAAATACACGTTATCCCTTTATGAGCCTAGCGAACAGTGTACATTTTGAAATGGCTTAAAGCGTAGTGAGATGCGAACTTGACCAGTAAATTATCAAATTAGCACTTATACTGAAACCAAGTCGACAACCATAATACCAATCAGCTACACTCAGAGTTAAAACACATGGAGTAATAGATTATTACTGAATAAACTTACAGCTATGTAAATTTTTTGTAAAATAAAAAAACAAAAAACGACTTCCTTCAGTTTCAAAGAAAAATATACCCTAATACTGTTGTAGATAACGTTAGTTTTATGTTATGTTCCCATCATGTCTTTAGAGTGTGGCTTAATAACCGTTCTAAGGCCCGCGGCTCGGGTCATTTCAGTTTATGAGTTAAAATTAGGTGACAATGAGCGAAGCCGTTTGGTAGAACCAATCATATTAAAACTGGGTTTAAGTATGGATGCGGAAATGTGAGGTCAATGTATTGTGTCGTTGATCCGCTTTGTGGGCCGAAAACTTTACGACTTAGATGTTTTATAATTAAGTTTACTTAAACAAAACTTTATTTACGTACATACAAACTCTGGGTGAGATGACTATGTTTTGGAACCTAAATCTTTTTCTTATGTACAATCCCGGAAATCTGCGGTGAACAAAGAAAAATTGGCTAACGTCTTGAAAACTCTGCCTCTTTACAAATACCTAATCAAGTAGCAATGACTTGTGTAAACAATAGGATAATACCACAAAGCAATTAGCCATGTTTTGATTATGGTTACAACTTCGTGGTCTCAATGTATATTATATGTTCAAACAACTGAGGCTCCGTCAGATTCCCCAACTGTACTAACGATAAACAATATTTTACCAAGAACATTTAGAGCGGGCCTTTAACAATCGACAATCGTACAACAGTTGTGCGATTGTCGATTGTTTCACAGCTAATTCAACTGTTTAGTTGCATAATTAAAAATCGAGTAGTGTGCGCACCTTCATATCAGCTCATAGTAATCATAGCAAGACTAAACAGTTGTGCGATAGTTTAGTTTCAGGTGTGCGCTTATAGTTAGACTAATATTAACTTGACCCAAAAACTTACTTCCGTATGAAATACGAAGTTATATAGATTTATAGATGAATGTTTAATATTTTATTTTATTCTGACGCCAACTTCCGCGCGTCTCTCGGGACTGCTTCGATTGGCAAATCTAGATACGCTTTGATATCGTCGTGTATTGAAAGAAATTGCGATAAATTTTCAACGCTCCAATAAAAAGGAATGTATTTCATACTTCGTTTTATAAGAATATTATTAAACTAGCTGTTCCCGTGCGGCTTCATCCGCGTGGAATTATAAAAACTTTATTTCATTGTTTACATTTGTCAAATTATCAATTGCAAATTTCAAAATGACATGACATGATGACAAACCATGGCAATCTTGCTTCCTTGATGTTGGCAGCAACTTATGGTCTCATTCCCACATTGGGGTTTTTATCCAAAATATTTACCCCCTAAGTTTAATGGCGTGAAAATATATAGCCTAAAGCGTGACGTAAGTGTATGGCATTTTATTAAAAAAAGAATTATTCAAAAATATGCTGTAATTGCTGACATCTTAGGCAATAAAGAAGTGTGTGTTTACGCTTTATTACATTAGTATAGATAGGAACGTTAAGCACATTTCTTGTTTTTAAATATTAAATTAGTAAATCATTTTATTATGTCAATGGACGAGGTAATGTTCCTAATAGTAACCTTGAAAACTGTACTATTGGTACAGTTTTGAATGTATTGCGTGTACTAAATATCTATATGATTTCGTACGATTATGTGTTAAAATATTCGAGTGCAAAATGTTCTTACGTCCTCATAATGACTAGTACTTATATCAATATCGATGACTGAAAAATCGATTTTATAATAAATCGTTTCATAGTATCGTGTAATAAATAATTCATTTAAAAAACTTTCGTCAATAGTTTGTGAACTCTAAAACAGTTTGTCTAAGATTTCGATAGCTTGTAAAATAGTGAACACGGATTGGTTGTCTGTTTATACTAAAGATATTGTTTGAGTTTATGAAGTTTTTTAAACTAATTGTTATTTTTATTAATAATAATAATAATGAGTAAATAAAGCATTCTATTCTTTTAAAATAAATAACCTTTTCAATGTTTATTTATTAAATTGCAAATTTAAAAACGATTTTACGCTTTTTTCACGTATTACAGTGACCTCGGTTAACGAGTCGATAGCATTTGATGTGTTAAACTGAATGCATATTAAAGATATTTTATCTAATTTGCTAAACCACATGTAAAAATCTTCTTTCAAATGCAGTAATAACACCAAGAAAATAGGTCTCTCATTCAGCTATTCGCCGAAACTAAAAAGATCAATATCTGGTTTATTACAGCGAACTAACTGTGATGTCTCGTCTAATTAAGCTCAGGTAATCCGTAATAACGTGGGCGCAATCTGAAACCTAATTTGAACTGCTTCCACAGGATTTACGTCTGCATTCCAAAAGTTTGATGCAAACTAGACGAAAATATCAATGAAAATTTCGATCGAAAACTACGAGGGAAAACATTATGATAAAAGTTATCAGAATATAATATTACGGTTATTATAACAAGGAAATTATCTCTGAAAAATATATATATTATAGTTTTTAACTAATAAACTCAAAAACTACTGGAGTGATGTCAAAATTTCTTTAACCTCTACAATGCTTGATTATCCACGAGTGACATAAGCTTTATGATTTTTTAAGTATATTAGCAGAAAAAGTTACGAATATTAAAAAACAAAATAGGAATTACCGCGTTCCATTATCACTGTATAAAATCAGATGTCTACTTAAATGTAAGATAATTAATAGTAATTTAATTAATAATATTTGAAATTAATTATTTTAATAATGCGTATCTCAGAGCTAATATTTGCCAAATGAAATGTCTATATTCCTCGCATCCAATTTCTAACGGAAGCGAGTAAATTTACATAGAGCTAAACGTTTCTAAATGAAACAGACTCATATTATAGTACTAGCCTTCGCCTTCGATTCTGTCTGCGTTAATTTAAAAAAAATACAAAAGTTTAACTATGCATTCTTCCAGACTATGTTCTACATCTACGCCAAATTTCATCGACATCCGTTCAGTGAACTCTAACAGATCATATGATTATCTCGTATGATATTAGTAAAATTACAACCAAGGCATATGATAATGGAGATCTTTATAAGTATAAAAAGCACTTATTATTAACATTCATCTCTCTCTCTCTCTCTCTTCGGATCGTTTCCTCATTTCTGAGGGTCGCGACCACTCTCCTTGACCATCTCTCGTAGGATGTTTCTCCATTCCGTGCGATTCTCTGCGACGTGGATGACGTTAGGAAAGGTAGTGTCGAGTGTGGTGCATACTTTAACCGTCCAGCGCGTAGGGCGACGTCCCTTGGTTCTCTTCCCCTCGATTTTACCCGTAATAGTATTTTTTTCTAGGTTTTCGGGGGATCGCCTAGCAACGTGACCGAAGTACTCCAGCATGCGGCTGAGACATAACATTCATCTGCTTCTTCATAAAATTAGAAGTTCATTGCCAAATGGATACAAGAAATAAAATAAACTCCAAGACAAGAAGACATTTACTATTACATCAAGCAGAAAAAGTTTAAAATCTAAAGTTACGCAGGTACAGTTTAAAGTTACCTCTACCTTGTGATAACAAAAAGTATTTGCTTAAGTAAAACATGCACTCCTAAATAGACTTTCCTACATATTTAAGTAACCAGACCTCAAATAACTAGATCAGAAATAAACATGGAAACCTTCTCCGACAATAGATAAATTGAATTACTCTCTGTAAGAATTAGAACATTTTTGTTTCATAAGATCGGATTTACGGAAAAAATTCTCTGTTGAAACATTTAACGATCCTTATTTCTAGCCTTTAAACCTTATTTTCCGCTAAGTGCAAAGCTTTTAATCTTCTAACGTTTTAAAATGTTTTGAAACAATCATACTTCATAAATATATAAATGCGAAAGTTTAGATGAATGGATGTTTGTTAGAGTTTGTAGCCTAAACGGCTGAACGGATTTCGATGAAATTTGGTATAGATGTAGAGGATAGTCTGGAAGAACACGTAGGCTACTCTTTTTTTTAAATTCCACGCGGACGGAGTTGCGGGCGAAAGCTTGTAATGTATAAAACGGAAATCAGAATTAAAAAATAATGTACTCTGTTTCCTTTTTCATTAATATATTTTGTAACCAAAGTTTTAAATAACATATGAAAGGTTGTAAGTTCAACTGTGGTAGAGCCCGCTTTAACATCGTCGCACGAATGGGCCGGCTCGCCCGGTGCAATACCACGACCACACAAAACAGGAGTGAAGTGGAATCTATTCCTCGTTTTGATAACCGTGCAGGCCTAATTTTTGTCCCTTTCCCTTCCCACCCCTTCCGTATAAAGAACGATTTAACCTGTAAAGAGGGTCTGATTCGGTGTAAATTTGTGATAACTAGGCGGAAGAGAGTCGTTAAATTCCGACTTGACATGCATTTAAATGACGCCTTCGCGAGCTTTTTACATTAGATAAAGTTAACACTAGCTATCTTTAATGTCATTACCTGGTTGACATAATTATTGAAGGCAATAGCTTTCGCCCGCGACTCCATCCGCGTGGAATTAAAGAAGAGAGCCTATGTGTTCTAGACTATCCTCTACATCTATGTCAAATTTCATCGAGATCCGTTCAACCGTTTAGGCTACAAAGTCTAACAAACATTTATAATATTAGTAGGATTAATGTTACTTAAAAAGTGTAGTATTTTACCGTCATCCTAGACATACGAAGATATGTACGATATCTTAAAAATAGTGAAAACTTATATTATTTCTCATTCGTAGGTATTAAGCACTTTCGCAGTCGAGCACGTTTTAATGCCGACCGATATAGCCGTTACGTGGCTCCATCTCGAATGTACGCGAACGTGTCTTTTTTACTTCTATAACTTCTGAATAAGGTACTTCGAAAGGAATAAAACTTTTGAATGGACTCAGAGAGTATGTACACACCTTTTTAAGTCTAAAATAATCTTAAGTTGTTACGAATATTTGAATTATGAGTCATATGGGTAGAGCCCGCCATCTTGCACGAAAGCAATCTCGCTGCAATATCACGACCACACAGAAGACAGGCGTTAAATGGAAGCAATTCCGTGAACAGTCTGATGAGTGTGTGTACTGGAGGTCTAAGTTCAGACTATTTTTTTTTCTTTTCTTTTGAGGCAACTCCGTCTGCAAAAGGGCAAAATGGTCCGGATCTTAATGAAATATAACATTTTAATCTTTTTTTTTTATATATAACTTCTTAGTAGCTATTAATTAATTAGTTAATGTGCTGGAAGAAAAACAAAATTAAACGCACAAAGAAAAACCTTACGATCTTCCCTACTCATTAGCGATATTAAAAACTGTTCTAATTAGCATCGTATAGCGTAACTAATAGAGTGGGCAATTTATAATAATGTTTATATCGGGCTATATTACAAGCTAAGAAAAAAAAATACTTATTTATTAAGTAAAATAAAATAGCAACGAAAACGTAATTAGACAGTAACAAAAAGCTGTTTTTTTTTTCAATAATATAAACAATCACATTTCATGACAAGATAATTACTACATACTAGTGACTCGCCCCTACTTCGAATATTACGGTCCATAAAACATATCCAATTTTTAAGTTATTATAAGATTTAAAACTAAAAATAACGAGAATGGTAGCTTTAATTCTAATTTTACAAATAGACAGGTCTTTCTAATCAATTACTAATCCAAACTTCAGCATTTCTTTACTTTTCTACTATAGTCTATTCTCGTATAAACAACGAGGAAGCAATCATTTGTTTCCTGCTTGCAACACTCCCTGAAGTGCACTTCCGAGCTTTGCTTAATAACATCAATGAGTACTTAATTTAACTTATTTATTCTATTTGTAGGAGAATGTAGAATCTAATCAACTAGGAAAAAAGGCATATATCAACTAAGCTAGCAAAGTAATTCGACTTAGGGTCTTCCAAAAAGCGTACCATTCTCGAAGACACTTCCTTTGGTGATGCGGATGGCCATTGTTTAATGAGCATCTTGGTGTATCTGCTCATTATGTCCTGTAACTATAGTCAAATTGTGACAACTTTGAAATAAATACAAGAGTAGAAATTAAAAGATCGCACATAGCAATATTAATTACGCGATAGTAAATGGCTGGAGAATTCGGGTTGACCTCGCAACCGGTGCATTGGTATGGGTGAAGCTGGTGTGTTAGTGCACGGGTGAAACAGGTGCTATGGTTACCACGGCATCAAAAAACATCTCAGTGAGGTCTAACAATACCATTGTGATGCTTGTATGGTTATGTGATTCTTGAAAATTTATAAGTATTTTCAGAGTTTATTTGGAAAATAAATGTTTTTTATAATAAAAATATTGAACGCCATCAAAATTGATTACAGCAAATATATGGCGGAAGTTTTATCTGTATGTAAATTTTACGACGACGCAGTTACTTGATCGAGGTATTCATAAGTGTATAGAACTTGACAGTTACTCGCTCTGTCATCATACGTCATACGTGACGTCAGTCGTCAGGTGTCTGACGTCACAAGATCGAACGATTTTAAGGAAATTGAAAATGCGATTGAAATGTTTATCATCTCTGTATTTGAATGGATATTGAAGCCTATGAAAATTATTCTTAAAACAAATTGTTAGCGTGGAATTAAAAAAAATGGTCGTCTATAACATTCCCGCGTGCATCTACTTTCTACCAGCTACCTTCCAGTTAAAGTCCTGTCTAAATCGGTTCATCCGTTCCAGAGATAGCGGTTCGGTCGCCATTTTGACAGCGTGGAATTTAAAAAAATGTAGCCGTAAAATATGCCCGTCTATGTCAGCTACTCTCCAGTAAAAGTCCGGTCGAAATCGGCCCAGCCGTTTCGGAGATTACCCGGAACAAACGCGGCTTGCGGACAGACAGACAAAAAAAATTTAAATGCGATTTTCGTTATCAGCAACGAAAGTACACCATCTTCCCGAAATCTGTATTTTTTTTCTTTTGACATTACAAACGGACACTCCAATTTTATTATATGTAATAGTTAATAGATTTACAGTCTGTTAATGTTTACATAAACGGTCTTTATGTAGATTATTCTTAAATTGTTTAAACTTTCGTGAGACATTTTATAACTAATTATTTTACGGCATTACTCACGTCTGATTTATTTCCGGTGACGGCACCGACAAGTTTCAGACCCTGCGGGGGTCCTTCTTCAGGGCGAGTGTTAGTGGGCTTGTTTCGCGGTCGCGTCGCGCCTCGCACTGCGGGCCATCGCTCCAAGGGCGCGACTTGAGAGGGCGGGGGGCGCCGGGGGTGCAGTTGCCATTGCGTGCGCCGGCGGCGACGATGTCGAAGAGCTCAATATTGTCGAGTCATTGTTGTCGTTGATATTAACTTGTCGTTGAAACTTGTCGGTGCCGTCACCGGAAATAAATCAGACGTGAGTAATGCCGTAAAATAATTAGTTATAGATTATTCTTATTAAAATCTACCCTAAGGATCGCTTTTAATGATCAATAACTCTGAGTGAATTGGAACTAAACCACTGAACTGATTTCGATGTCGTTTGGCACAGATGTAGAATAGTCTGGAAGAACACATAGGTCATGTTTGTTTTTATTGCGCGGACGAAGACGCGGGTAACATCTAGTATATCATAATCCTACAGCATTTGTACAATAAAGTCCCGTAACAAATGGTTATGAATGCTAGAGTATCTACTCAGAAGTGCAGTGTGGTGACTAAACTTTGTGTATATTGTTGCTATGTTCCATTATTTGTTCCGTGTGAACATTACTCGTGAAACAAAATTAGATGCAATTTGACTACACAGATCCTGTGTACTAGGCATTGAAACTAATGTATGTAGGAATCTAACTACAATAATATTATAAATGCGAAAGTTTACATGGATGGATGGATGGATGTTTGTTAGAGTTTGTAGCCTAAACGGCTGAATGGATCTCGATGAAATTTGGCATAGATGTAGTGGATAGTCTGGAAGAACACATGGGCTACTTGCTTTTGGTTTTTTTAATTCCATGCGGACGGAGTCGCGGGCGAAAGCTAGTGTGAAATAAATATAAAAATCTAGAAATAGTGTACTAAATCACTAAATGATCCCCTGAGTTGTATTTCATGCTTAGGTCGAGTGGCAGTAAACATTACCAATCGGATTAGTTTGGTGAATATATTCGTATTAAAATCGATATGTGAACACCAATATCGAACTGTTGTGGGTTGGACTGTATGTTCCTTTTGGGACAGTAGAATGATACTTAGTTGCTGGCAGTTAAATGGTTTATTGTGAATATGTAAAAAGTAAAAATAGGTAACGTGTTACCGAGGTGTGAACTTGAGCGCAACTGATTGCAGCGCGGTGTGAGGGCACGCGGGGGACGGACGAGTGCTGGAAGGGTCCCCTCCGCGCGGCTTCCCCGCTGAGATGCAGGAGCACTGAACATACTGCCGGGGCCAGGCTGATCGGGATCGGAAGTTGCAGATGTTGTAGGCTTCACCAAGACCCTGTTGTTGCGGTTTGAAAGTATTCTGACAAACATATTGTCGATTTCGATACGAGTTTTTTTAATTAAATAAATATTCTAAATCCCTTTTATAATATTTTTGTAAAAGGCTTTGCTTCCAGCGTTCAATTTTACAAATGTAATCCGTTAACGAAAGTTTAATTAATTAATTAAAATTTATATCTCGTTGCAATTCCTGTGGGATATTAGCTGTACGCGATTAGTATTCATCGAGCATGTTGTATAACCATGTAATTCGTATGTTATAACTTTTATATAGTTTTTTTATAGTTTTTTTAAAACGGAGTTTCAGTTCGAGTCCCAACCAATATACGAATAATATAAAGGAGGAAAGATTTGTATTTTTGTAAGTATTGAAATCTTAAAAACAACTGGGCCGATTTTAAAAATTCTATCACCATTAAATACGTTATCACAGAGTAAGATATGTTTTTCCCTGTTTTTTTTTTTTTTATTTATTTACACATACAAGAAAATATATAATGCTTACAAATAATGTCGCCAAACTGCATAACAGTTTGATGGCGACAAACACCCATTTCTTATATCTATTCTTATTTATTATATATATTTACTTATTCTTATATATTTAAAATACATCCGTTTTAATTTTGCAAGAAGTGCTTCTTTAACTCATTTTTTCCTATATTTTTAGATTTATTATCAAAGGTTTGATCTCTAAGTAATTTAATGCTATTATATAATTTAGGTATAATGTATTTCGTTGTCCTTTCCCCGTAATAGTTGTTGGCCCGTAGTGTAACATACTGTCCCTCCCTAACTCTTTTAGTATTAATATACACGGGGACGAAGTCGCGGGTAACAGGTAGTTTAGTATATAGCCGACTTTCTCTATTATTTTAATTCCATGCGGATGGAGTCACGGGCGAAAGATGAAAAAGATTTATCGATATTGGATATATTTTTTCCGATGTAAAAATACATAGCTCAAATAACAACGAAACCGTATATCAAATAATGTTTAAATGCTTTCATTTTGTCTGAATACCTTAAAACCTTATACGTTGAAATATTCTGCCGGCGTTCGTAAAAATATGGAACCCACTCAACCGTTGTAACCATTTCAAACAGTTGTACGTAATAAAGGACGCATGAAATTCCAAACCATTTGGTCCCTAGGTTCAAACTTTTGTAACGCTAAAGTAAGATACTAGCTTTGGCCTTCGATTCCATCCTTATGGAATTAAAAAAAACATGAGAGCCTATGTACATTTGGGAGATGTAGAGAATAATCTAGAAGAACACATAAGCTACCATAAGTCCCAGGCAAAATCTTGTCTATACTAATATTATAAAGAGGAAAGGTTTGTATTTTTGTATGTATTGAAATAACTCAAAAACTACTGGACCGATTTTAAAAAAAATTTCACCATCAGAAAGGTAATTTCTCTGTGAGGAACATAGGCTATATTTTTTAATTTCACGCGGGCGAAGTCGCGAGCGACAGCTAGCATTCTATAAAATTATTTAGGAACAAACCTTAACTTATGGATTTAAACGCTTTTATTACATAATTTACTATTTAAATTATATAAAAGTATTTGACGTGAAACGATTCGTAACTTGTGATGTCCGATACTCAACCCAAAACACTATTACGAACCCCTTCAAATAGGGAAAATATTCCGCTCTCTTGAGACGGATTCAAATTGAATTTACCGGCTCCACTGAACACAACTTAAGCAACAGGATAAGAAAAAGTTGCATAACGTTAAGTTTTTAATATTTTTTATAGAAATAAGATCACTGAAATACAGTAAAAGTTTTCCATAATTAACTATAAGAGCGTACGCACACCTGAAACAACTATCTCACAACTATTTAGTCTCGCTTTGATTATATGGAGGTGCACTAAACAGTTGAATTGCGAAACAATCGAGAATAGCATAACAGTTGTGCGATAGTTTAGTCAAAGATGTGCGCCCGCTATAAGTGTTATCGAATCTTATTAGTTACAAGTTATATGAGTAACGGCCAAATTCTGAAACGAATCTCAAATACTTTGCTTCCTGTCGCACACAATTTGTCAAACGTCAAAATTTTAATGAAATTTGAAGTTCAAACATGTCCTTATAATTTAAGACGCTACATATTTGAATATCGTTTCAATATTTGTCTGTAGCCACTGTATGTGAAAATGTTATTGTTTTCTTTCATACTAATATTATAAAGAGGAAAACTTTGTTTGATTGTAATGAATAGGCTCAAAAACTACTGGGCCGATTTTAAAAATTCTTTCACCGTTAGAAAGGTAATTTATCTATGACTAACATAGGCTATATTTTTTTATTTCTTTATTACTATTTTTAAATTTTACGCGGACGGAGTCGCGGGCAAAAGCTAGTCTTTCATATAATACTGATTAATAAGTACATGTTCCAATTTTCATTAAAAATCTAATTAAAAAACTACTCTTAAATTAATCTTTGATTATGATTGTCAGCTGAATTTCGACCATTGGGCGACAATTTCCTAAAAAATATCATTAGTTTATTGTTAAGAATTAGCACAAAAATGTTATAACTACAAAAAATTAAAAAAAATGGGACCCACCTGCAAGCACTACCTTTCGGATAAAAAAAGAATTTTCAAAATCAGTCCACCAGGGCCAGAGCTATCGCGTAACATACATAAAAAAAACATACAGACGACTTAAGCATGATAATAAAACAAGTCTATCTCTGACCATTTACAACTCGTGCTATATTTTATTACAAACCCAACACTATTTTAGTAATATACAAAAGATAGTTGCATGTTTTTATCTCTGCCATACAACGGCTTTGCAAGCTTGTACTATAAGAGTTTGTTAGCTTAGGACGGCCCCGGACCCTTCTTATCTTAAACAGAATCTCGCATAGAATCATAAACTTCAAAAAGTCACCACTTACACAAATGGAGTACATTTTTTTCTTTATTTTCAAGACTGGAAGGCACGATATAGAAATAAGGGCGCAGTTGCATTAGTCAAAAGAGGACCTATCCCCCAATGCCCCTAACTAATAACAATTGTTCTCAAATGCGGATACTATGGCGATGAACAGGAAATTTCTCGCAACACGAATATGTGCGCAAACGACTGTGACTACGCCCTAAGGGTAACTAGGAATGTGTTCATATTTTTTATTATTCTGGTTATGATTTGCTTCCGGGTAAGTGTAGTACGAGTGTAGTTAATTATGACCTTATTTTCTTACGTTGACAAATAAGTAACCCCTTCTATTGTTTTCTGTAAAATGCACTTTCTTTTCCCATACATTCTATACTAATATAATAAAGAGTAAACACACACTTCTTTGTTGCCTAAGTTGTCACCAATTACAGTATATTTTTGAATAATTCTTTTTTTAATAAAAAGCCCTACACTTACGTCACGCTTTAGGCTATATATTGTCACGCTATTAAACTTAGGGGGTAAATATTTTGGATAAAAACCCTAATATGGGAAAGAGACCATAAGTTGCTGCCAACATCAAGGAAGCAAGATTGCCATGATTTGTCATCATGTCATGTCATTTTGACATTTGCAATTGATAATTTGACAAATGTAAACAATGAAATAAAGTTTTTATATATTTACGCGGATGAAGCCTTACGGCAACAGCTAGTTTTAAATAAAAGAATGGTTAAGAAAAGTGAATTGGAATTTAACCTACACACTAATCAAGACATAAACATAAGTAATTGGAAAGTATTTTATTTTAACTGCATTCCAAAAATATTTAATAATGTTTTAAAACAAGTCAAGTATCCCATATCCTGGTTAAATCCAACTAAGACACGCTTTATCGAGGTCAAAATGAATTCATTTGTAATATAACTGCAAAGTTCTATAATTACGTGAGCTCGGGTTCGGAGTTTTTTAATCTTCTTATAAATTACTTCCTCTCTTCGTTCTTTTTTAATTTTCTATTAACGCGTTCTCCGATAATGTGACAAGCGACTTTATTAAACTTCCGTTACATTTCTCGTTATCGGTCTCACATAAAAATCATAGACTTATTTATGTTAGAATATTCATAACTAGTTTTCCCCCGCGACTCTATCCGCATGGTAATAAAAAAAAACAAAATAAATAGCCTATGTTTACTTCCAGACTAACCTCTACAATTATGACAAATTTCATCGAGATCAGTTTAGGCTACAAACTCTAACAAACATCCATCCATCTATCTAATTATCTTTCGCATTTGTAATATTAGTTAGTAAGTTTAGATTTGTCGATTTATAATTGTTAGGTTTCATTTTATTCTTATTTTTACTCGGTATGCTATAAGAGTGACACTCAAATCTGATAATTAAATTGTTTGTCAATCTATACTTGTTTGATAGTTTATGTCTTTGACACTATTGTTCATATTAAAAATGTTTAATGAACAATTTTGTAAAACGTATTTGATCATTTCCCACGCGCAATGTGATTGACACATCCAGGTAGTTCGTTTATAGTACTGCCCTAGTAATATACAGGCTTCTTCTATATAAAGCCTTACTAAAGCGGCTTAAAACATTTTCCTGAGCCGCAGGCGACGTTAAACCGCGTTAATAATTTCCCTTTAAACATCCGCCGCTGCGTTATCCTCTTAAACATTAACTTTAAAACTCGTATAAAAGTGTCAACTTTATAAATTGTCGTGCATAAGTGATTAATTGTAAGGTTAAAGATAATAGTCACTTACATATTAAGTTACACTTTAAAAAATGCATGTAAATTAATTGTGAGTTTGCGATATCGAAATCGAGATCGTCGGTGGCTCAGGGGTTTAAGCACTTGACTTGTAATCTACAGGTCTTGGGTTCGAATCTCGCCGTACCAATGTGATTTTCGATTTTCGAATTACATATGTACGTAATTTATCCGACGTTGTGACGGTGAAGGAAAACATTGTGATGCAACCTGCACATATCGGCGAAGAAATTCAAAGATATGTGTGAAGTCAACCAACCCGCACTTGACCAGTGTAGTTGACTATGTCCTAGTCACCCTAATTTAGAGTAGGCTCTGAGCTCCTCGGTGGTGACGTATAGTGAGTTGGTGATAATATCGAAATAATTATTTAATTAGTACATTTAACATAATGAAAACACGTTCTTATTTTTGTAGTAAATGTATTACTATACTTTAGAAATGTTCCAGTTAAAATATATATGCAACAAGACATAAATAAAAACACAGAACTAAATTATTTACAGCGGTTAATACAGAGTAAATTTACTTCCATGACTCGCTGAATTATTGCCTGCAGATATTTTCAGAGCCTGTAACTGTCCTGAAGTGCAGTATGATAATAAATATAAACAGGAATAGTTTCGTTTAAAAATTCCCGACTATGATGTGATGCATTTTGTTAACCTTAAACAAGTATAGACATCGATATATTATGTACATAATAATATACTCTTTATCGGTCAATGTAGGAGAAAATAATATTGGATTTGTTACCTTCAGAGCTTACACCTTTGACTAAACTATCGCATAACTGTTTAGTCTCGCTTTGATTCCTATAAGCTTATATGGAGGTTACACTACTTGATTTTTAGTTGTGCAAAACAGTTGAATTGGCTGCGAAACAATAGACAATCGCACAAATGTTATGCGATAGTTTCAAAGGTGTGTCGCTCTTACAGTCCCAACAATTGTTGTACTGTTTGTACGACCCTAGTAGAAATAATACAATGTACACATGTTCTTGATCCTCTACTGAATTTGAAGACGTTATGTGTAACGTGGCGCAGTGAACGGGTGTCGTTTGTTGCAAATTCACAGGCAATTTACATTAAATCAGGAGCGTGCGGTGCATTGCTCAGCATAGGAAAGTGCTTGCTTCTATCTATTCTAACATATACACCAGGTTACATTTCCTGATGAAGATTCTAGCGCCATCATAAATGTAAATAATCATTACAAATTAATCATCATCATCATCACCAGCTCACTATACATCCCCACCGAGGGGCTCGGAGCCTACCCTAAGTTAGAGTGACTAGGCCATAGTCAACCACGCTGGCCAAGTGCGGGTTGGTTGACTTCACACATATCTTTGAATTTCTTCGCCGATATGTGCAGGCATCACGATGTTTTCCTTCACCGTAAGAACGTGGGGTAAATTATGTACATATGAAATTAAAAAAAAATTGAAAATCACATTGGTACATGACGGGATTCAAACCCCAGACCTGTAGGTTACAAGTCAACTATTAAAACCACTGAGCCACCGGCGCTCTGGTGCTAAATTAATCATTGTGTTATTGATTTGTACGTCTTAGATGTTATTTAATGTAATGTATTCGTAACATGCAAGTTTTTAAGTTATAAAAGTTAATTAAAAAAGAGTTCAAATATTCATCGCTTTAGTTTACTTCATTGCAATGTTTTAAATTTTCGATTCGCGAATTTTTATCTGTTTGTTAACTTAGTTTATGATTTCACTTATTTATATTACTAGCTTTCGCCCGCGACTCCGTCCGCCTGAAATTAAAAAAAAACTAAACTTTCGCATTTATAATATTGTATGATTTAGATGGATGGATCTTTGTTAGAGTTTGTAGCCTAAACGGCTAAACGGATTACGATGAAATTTGGTATAGATGTAGAGGATAGTCTGGAAGAACACATAGGCTACACACTTTTGTTTTTTTTAATTCCACGCGGACGGAGTCGCGGGCGAAAGCTAGTCCATCTAAACTTTCGCATTTATAATATTGTATGATTAACAAAAATCGCCAACTAAACGCTTACAAGTATAGCTATATCCGGAATTACTACAAAATATCGTTCTTATGCAAAATGACAGGCGGTCTCCAATATATCAAGGGGATTGTGTCGCGCGTGCCTCGCTTGCAGATATTCTGCAAACACCGTGAAGGGACAAACGAATTAATATTCATCAGGTAATAATACTATAATATTATCGCTGTTTATTAAATTTTCGTTCATTAAGTAATGTATTATTATTAAATGAACCAACCAATTACAACGTTGGTGGCTTCAAGAGAAGGGTGAATGGTTACTTATTAAATTAGCGCGTACCATCCTTCGACCACGTTACCACTTAACTATGGGTGTGATCGTGTTCAAGCGCTGATTTTAACAATCATAAAAAAATGAAAAAAATCCCACTTGTCCGTCTGTTTGATCGAAAAAGGTTGGTCTATTACATTAACTGTTATTTTTTGTATTTAATTTTTTAGTTGAATATGCTTTCAAAAGATTTCTATGTAAAATATGAGAGGATTTTATCTTGATAAAGAGTATTTGTGAAGCGATTCTTGGTCGGTTTGGGTCCATTACAAAACCCTTCGCAGAAAACTATTTGCTCTCTCGGTGCGCGTAGAATTTTAATAGAATTGGTCGTATAATGTAGAGCTAGCGAAGAACATCACAGCTGTAATGCAAAGAGGTCGGCAGTATTAAAAATAACCATGATTTTTAATCTATACTTCAATAGGCGTAAACAACCCGAGATCCCGGAACCCGTATCTATTGCAATAAAGGCTGGCCACCGAGGAGGTTTTAGTGGATACAAACCGCACATAACCCTGTCTTCCCAAAAAAAGGCATAAAAAAGACTGGTGGAAAATTTCTTTAACAACGGACCACTGACCTATATAAATGGACAGGCCGTTGTATTTTTGAGCCTATTTGATTTTCCCCATTTTAACGCTGACAGTCGTTGACAGTGGTGAGCATTTGATTTAATAATAATTTAATATCAACTAGAGCGTTTAAGTCAGAACGAACCAAAAGTTGTCAACAACAATCCATTTATACAGATCAGTGCTGAACAGTGATCTACAAGTGATATATGTATGTACAAGTGTCAACGCAGTGGAACTCTACGGTAATATTTAGTCTAATTATATTCGTATCTTAAGCATAAAGTTACCGTAATGACGTCACACATTTCAAACGTTTCCCCGAGGGGACAACAAACGTTTTCAACGAGGGGTTGCAACAGAGATGTTCAGCAATGCAACGCTAACTGCAGTCATTTGATGCAATCAGCACACGACTCAGTTACTATGTATAAAAGCCGTTGTAAATTGTGTTTTAAACTAGTTTTCGCCCGCGACTCCGTCCGCGTGTTGTTGAAAAAGTGAATAGCCTATGTGTTCTTCCAGACTATAATCTACATCTATACCAAATTTCAACGAGATGCGTTTAGCAGTTTAGGCTACAAACTCTAACAAACATCCATCTAAACTTTCGCATTTATAATGTTAGTATGATTACATAACGCGTAGTACAATTTGCATTGTACTTTAAAATTTTAGCAGGCGTCATTTTCCTATCTAACATTCTATTGCGAAGTTACAGATTAAAAAAATGTTTTGAAAAAATATTAGATTTTAACAATAGTGATAACCATAAAATCCTTTTATGATTGCATGAATCCGATACAAAGAACGCATGGCTAGATAATAAACAATTTGCCGAGAAGGAAACGCGAAACCCCGGAAAACATTTCTGATGCGGGTCTAGTGCGGGGTCGCTAACATGGAAGCAAAAAAACGATACAAGTGTTCTGGGACAATTCAAACAAAGTGATTCACCGTGTATTAAGTGATAAGTACATCTGGTATGAGGCAACTCAGATGTACAAACTCTATTCTCTCTTAAGATGTACGCATCTTTGACTAAACTATCGCACAACTGTTTAGTCGCGGTTTGATTCCTATGAGCTTATATGGAGGTGCGCACACTACTCAATTTTTAGTTGTGTAAAACAGTTGAATTTGCTGCAAAACAATCGACAATAGCACAATAGTTGTGCGATAGTTTAGTCAAAGGTGTGCTCCCGCTCTTAATGTACAAGGAGCAACTATTTTTAAATATTAATTGCTTTCTTTTCTTGTAGTTTCTTTGTCGAATTGTCAATATCATAGTAATATTTTAGAGATGAAAATACCGTTTAGATAAAAATAAAATAATTCAAATGCTTTTAAGTTGTTCAAATACAGTCATTAGACATTTGACAAAGCATTTGAACATCATGAAAATCACGTGTGAGCATTGTAATGAAGGAATCAAAGTACAGGTTAGAAGGGATGGGAAGTGGAGTGGGCACAGGGGGGATAATATCTCCCGTGATGACGTGTGACCTCGGAAATTGTTCGCTTAACAATTTTCCATGTCTCTTCTGTTCTGTACTGAATTTGTTTTATAAATTTTCATTAGTTTAAAATATGTAGAGTATATTTCTGCAGCAACATTACATGACAATGACTCACTGAAATGAATAATTTTACAAGCTCTGACGCTTTAACATCGCGTTCCTACTAATTGAAACATAACGATATCAAATGTCATGTGCATTTGACATGTAACTGTCATCACTTTGAACATGTTCGAGTATTCATTTGTTTTGAATGGCATACCGAATTGAAGCCTCTCTTTAGAAATACAATTGTTTTGAATACGTAAATCAAGAGCTACTATAATATAAGTAGCATTTGCGCGCGACTGCGTTCGCGTGGAATTAAAAAAAAACACAAATGAGTAGCCTATGTGTTCTTCCAGACTATCCTCCACGTCAAAGGCAAATTTCATCGAGATCCGTTCAGCCGTTTAGGCTACAAACTCTAACAAACATCCGTCCATCCATATAAACTTTTACATTTATGATATGGTACTCGTATTAGTAAGATTATGAATAACTAGGATTCGCCCGCGACTCCGCGTGGCATTAAAAAAAACAAAAGTAAGTAGCCTTTGTTCTTCCAGACTATCCTCTACATCTGTGCCAAATTTCATCGAGATCCGTTTAGCAGTTTAAGCTACAAACTACAAACCTTCTAAACTTTCGCATTTATAATATTCTCGTTGTCATACCGTATTTTATAGTACCAGTAAGTTATCAATTGACAACCAACAGATGTCGCTGTAAAACACATTTATGATTTTTTTAATAATTTTTAAATAAAAGGCACACATGAATGCACTGCCTACATATCTTATACACCATTTGCATGTAAATACATATGTAATTAATATATCGCTCTAATATGTGAGTCTGTTTCTAAAGTACGTTGTCCTTTTAGAGTCAATAAAGGTAGAAATGGATGTAATTAATCACGTCCAACACGGACCTAATGTCTAACCGCAGACCATAAATACCTCACCTGACAATTACTTGAATAGGGGCGAGACGCGAAAGCGATTTGTCCACTTCTAAACCTTTGTATATATTGCGGTAAGATTTTATTTAAAATGAGCTGTCGCCCGCAAACTTAGTTAGCATGGAATTAAAAAAAAATGGTCGTCTATAACATTCCCGCGTGCATCTACTTTTTACCAACTACCTTCCAAAATCCTGTCCAAATCGGTCCACCCGTTCCAGAGATAGCGGTCCGGTCGCCATTTTGACAGCGCGGAATTAAAAATGTAGCCAATAATATGCCCGTCTATGTCAGCTACCCTTCAGTGAAAGTCCGGTCGTTATCGGCCCAGCCATTTCGGAGATTACCCGGAACAAATGCGTCTTGCGGACAGACAGACAGACAACATTTTTTAAAATGCGATTTTCGTTATCAGCAACGCAAATACATCATCTTCCCGAAATCTGGAATTTTTCTTTTGATATTACAGACACTCCAATTTTATTATATGTATATGTCGGAGGAAGTCTTTAGAGGAGTTGCTTGTTGATTGTTGTTGTTGATGTATGATAACGCTTAACGTTCTCTTTATTATGTAAAAACCTTTTGTAAATCTTAACTTAATTTAATTACCAATTTTTAAATTTGTTATAATGCCTAAAGCATATTTTTGATAATAAATTTGTGATTATAGTCAAAGTAGGAAGTTGTTAGGTAGCCATTGTCTAACGACTTACTGTTTTACAAATAGTGTGCAATATTTAATGTTTATTGAAATTGTAAAAACTTATAATAACTTTTAAATTGATTTTACTTAATTAGCTATGTTTTTCTTCGACTAAATAACATTATAAACTCAATTTAAGTAAAGACCAATCAGAGCAGAGCGCGTAGCTTGAGTGAGGTCGAGGTGCCGTCTTTATAAGGCCATTCATTTGTTCGAGACGAGTCGAGTTGGATCGTCTGTTCGTTCGTAGTGTTTAACGATTGGTGCTTCGAACTCACTGCTCGGTCATTGAAAGTTTCGCTGTAAACTATAATTTAAAAGTGTTGAAACCAAATTAAAGTATTGTGAAGTCGTGTTTTGTGTTCGCACTTTACCCATGACGCCCACCAAATCTGTGAACACGATTGATAATGATGTCGTTGAGAATACTTCTCCGACATATAGATAGATAAAAAGGGACATTTAATATGACGATGTGTGTTGTGACATGAATTTCTAAGTAGTCCTTAAGTAAGTCTGTAACAGCAAGAATGTATTTTATTTTAATATTTTAACAAAATTATCGACTTACAGATTAGCGGTTAAGATAGACTTGCTATAAAAAGCATTGGTTGCTCATAAAACTTGGCGTAAAATTATCTATTCTAATGTTATAAAGAGGAAAGATGTTTTTAGATTTTTGTACGTATTAATAACTCAAAAACTACTGGGCTGATTTGAAAAATTCTTTCGCCATTAAAAATCTACGTTATCAGTGAGTAACACAGGCTTTTTTTACTATTATTTAATTCCACGTGAACGAAGTCGCGAGCAACAGCTAGTTATAAAATAATAAGTACAAAAATTTAAAATTACGATTCCCTGCTCTTTTTAATTTTAAATTGCTAAATTATGTCTAAGGCGCAGCTTTATTTATAGTTTTTTTTCTAACCAACTTATATACATTTCTGTAGTCATTTACTAGACAATATTTGCAATTTTCAGACTTGATACCTCCATTCCGTTGCAATTGAATGATATGTCAATCTACGGCAGACATAATAGTGATAGGAAATTGCTTTCGCGTGACATACGAAGCGTTGTAATGGGAATGGTATGATTGTTTCATCAATTAAAGGCTGTAAGAGCTTTTAGTCTATCGCTACTTTGTTTATTGAAGACCCGGTAATAGCTCTAACAGCGGTATGGGCGATATTTCTACGGCACCCCCTTTTTACAGTTATGGGTGGCAGAGAGTATGACCGGGTAACGTGAGACTGTGTTATTTATAGACCTGTGGCTTTCTGTCTAGCGCCATGGACTAACTCCAACGTAATGTCGACTGTTTGGATGTATGGATGTCAGTTACCACGTAACTTCAATACGGCTAAACGGATCTCGATGAAATTTGGCATCGATGTAGAGAATAGTCTGGTAGAACATATAGGCTACTCACATTTGTTTTCTTTTTAATTCCACGCAAACAGAGACGTGAGCAAAAGCTAGTAGTACATATTGAAATAAAATAATTTCATACAAATCGTATGATGTGCTAAGAATCATTGTTAAAAATATTAAGAGCGGACGCTCACCTTTGATAAACAATCGCACAACTGATGTGCTATTGTCGATTGTTTCGGAATAAGTCAACTGTTTATGCACAACTAAAAATCGAGTAGTGTGTGCACCTCCATATAATTTGATAGGAATCAAAGCAAGACTAAACAGTTGTGGGATAGTTTAGTCAAAGGTCTCTAAAATGACTGAAACATTCTTAGCCATAGTATATTTGTTCTCCACAGTAATTCAAACAGGATAATTGAGACATTGGTAAACTACAATGGGGTAATTGTATGTAAATGATAGTTAATGGAGCGTAACTATAAGACAAACAAAGCTAACTCGGACTAGGTTGGCAAATAATTGGAATTATAATTCACAAACTAATAGAACTAGATCATATACGTAATAACTATCTTGGTATTCAATTTTATCTAAATTACTAGCTGTTCCCTTGCGGCTTCATCCGCGTGAAATTATAAAAATTATTTAATTGTTTACCTACATTTGTTAAATTATCAATTGCAAATGTCAAAATGACATGACATGATGACAAACCATGGCAATATCGCTTCCTTGATGTTGGCAGCAACTTATAGTCTCTTTCCCACATTGGGGTTTTTAACCTAAATATTTATAAATATATAGCCTAAAGCGTGACGTAAGTGTAGGGCTTTTTATTATAATAAAAAAAGAATTAACGCTAAACAACCAATCTGTATCGCAAGGTTAGCAGTAAGATAACTCTTTTAGAGTTAAGCTCACCTGTACAACCAACTTTCAATACGTATTTATTAAATATTGTTTTCTTTGTGTACAAAGTGTAAATAAATAAAATAAATAAATTATTCAAAAATATGCTGTAATTGCTGACATCTTAGGCAACAGAGAAGTGTGTGTTTACGCTTTATTATATTAGTATAGATAACATCATCATCAACTTGCCCTAATCCCTACGGAAAGTCGGCACAGTATGTGCTGCTCTCCCATACATTTCTATCAGACGTATCTAAAGCCACTCCCTTAAGCATATCACATGATCATCTTTTATCTGCCGACTATTGGACGGACATTCAACAAATTCTAACATGATTAAACATAAAAATTTAATATTGATAAATAACTAATTGTCTTCCGCGGCTCCGTCAGCGCGGAATTAAAGAAATCTTAACTAGCATTTTTTATAGGAAAAGCGGGCAAACCGGCAGCGGACCGCTTGATATTAATTGATACGACGCTCACGAACGCAACGCCAAGGCAATTGCAGATGCGCTGCCAGCCTTTAAGAGTACGCTCTTTTCTTGAAGACCCCTATGTGTTCTTCCAGATAATCTACATCTGTGCCTTTCAGCAAAATTCGTTGAGCCGTTTTGGACATATGTAACATCTATCCAATTAAACTGTCTCATTTAAAATGTTAGTAAAGTGGTAATATATACTATACTAATATTATAAAGTGGAAAGATTTGTATTTTTGTATGTGTTGTATAACTCAAGTAATATTCCAGTATAAGTTACGTTTGACCGATTTAAAGCAGTCCCGATCATGATAATATTTAGCTTAAGCGGTTTAAATGCAAATACATTTGGTGAAAGTTTTAATAAATGTAAATGTTTGTCTCCTACAAAACGTTGTCCAAAAAATGAACGACTCGAAACCAACGCAACGAAAGACTTGTATAAAACACAACGACAACAATGACAGCGAACGCAATGACCTCGACCAAACACCGAAGATGGAACAGCCCGTCAGTAACTATGTGTGGCGAGACGATGCACTTAACATCGCGTAACAATATAACGCGGTCCCGCCACAGCGCCATCTGTTATAGTGCGGAAGAAACGGCGTCAACAGTAAATGTACTGAATAAATCTCCTTCCAATGCGCAATACCTAAGTATTCATTTATGAAATTGAATGTCGAACATTTGTCATATTCTTATAATAATTTTAGCTTTTGCCCGCGACTCCGTCAGCGTCGAATTAAAAAAAAAAACAAAAGTAAGTAGCCTATGTGTTCTTCCAGACTATCCTCTGCATCTATGCCAAATTTCATCGAGATCCATTCAGCCGTTTAGGCTACAAACTCTAACAAACATCCATCTTAACTTTCTCATTTATAATATTAGTAAGAAGTAAGATATGATGTATCAATTTTTGTCGATTTTGGTTTACGACAATAATCGGATGGCCGGATTCGAACCTACCACTGCTAGATTTGGTGCCCTTACCTTAACCATCAGGCTATTGACGCTATATAAAATAGATGCGTAATCTTAATAAATGCTGATACAAAATGCTTTGTATTGTATACTTCTCAGGGGTAAAGCTCAAATATCTGATATGCAAGGTTAAGATAACTCTGTCGTTTGAGAGCAAATAATGAGCTCCGTAGAGACGACTGCGCGCCTCACTCTTCGTACTGAAGATCATAATTAAACTCGTTAATTTTAATACTATTATAATTAACCCTACAAAAATATTATCTAGAATCGTAGAGAAAATAATTGACTCGATCTTTCTTTAATTTTGTAATTTTAACATTAGGTGTAAAGAAAGTTTTATATTTCTTTACATATTTCTTGAATCTAGTCATAATATAGTAAGTATCACATACGTAAGACCCTCTATAACGCGATTCCTAGCATTTTTTAAAAGAAGATCCCTCTATAACGCGATGTATGTCTCTGATTTGGTGCCTTATAGATTTTTATAACGTAAATTACTAAAGGAACCATCAACCGTGTTTACTGAACTAGAATAGATCTTAAAAATTCCAGAAAGCTGTCAACTAAATAATAGTATTTAGAGAATGAAAACGTAAACAATCAGAAGCTTCATGCATCACAATGAAGGCAGTAACTCAGTTGCAGCCTCCATAACGTTTAATTCAAACGAAATTTATGTAAATAATTTTCACGCGGCAAGCCTCACTCGACGCAACAAATCTTCATTCAGAGCGTGTGGTTTCAACATGAAACAGTTTAAAGTGATAGACTAATGTGTGCGATATAAATTCCAAGCATAGCATAATATGCAGATCATATTTACGAGTATATATGCTTACATTAAGTTAGCAATTTTTTTATAATAAAAGGGTACACCAAGGTGGTCAACGACGCCCATATACATCCGCAAAACCAGAGGAACTACAGATGCGTTGCTCGCCTTTGAGGAGATGGTAATTTTATTAATAAAATACATATTAATGTAAATGAAGCGTCTGTATGTGAGTTGTATACTTGTATATCTGAAAGGCTGCGTTTGTTCCGAATAACCTTTGAAACGGCTGGCTCGTTTTGGACGTCAATATTGGCCCAAAAGTCTATTCTACATGTGATGTACGAGGAATGTTATCCTTTTGAGTACTGCTAGATTTATATTATTTTTATTTGTTTTATTGTAATTATTTAGCAAGTAAATATACCCTTTATTATTTTGCCAAATTAAACCTAATTTCCATGTGTAAAGTGAAATTCAATTGAAATTACCGCAAAATAATTATAGCATGTAGTTTTGTTTTAACATAAACTGGATGTATTAAACTGTACTATTGGTCGTCCTGATTGCTTTGCAATTACATGGATTCTATTTATACTATTAAATGCCTGCGACTACGTCTGTAAAGTAAAGAGTAAAATTAGGCAGATGTTATCTATACTAATATTATAAGGACGAATTTTTTTTTGTATGTATCGAAATAACTCAAAAACTACTGGGCGGATTTAAAATTTTTATCACCATTAGAAAGCTGCGTTATCACAGAGTACAAGCTATATTGTTAAATTTCCCGTAGACGAAGTCGCGAGCAACAGTTAGTGTGAAACTATTAACGATTTTTACAAAGTCATTAAAGAGGAAATATCAAAGTAAATAAGTATTACAAATAGCATCGATCTGTATTTATTCTGACTGCAGACGCGTATAGGATGTCAATATTATGCTTGCTCTAGACACGTTGATCGAGCGCTCTGCAAGCAACGCTCGTTGCAAATGTTCGTTACGCAGTATAAGACTGTCTTTTAATTAATTTTCTCTCATAAACGATTTATAAATAAATACATTACGAAAAATAAACACTTCATTCTATCCGATAATGACAGATTCATATAATTTAGATAGACGAAGACGCGAGCAACAGCTAGTTTATATTAATACTATAAAGGCTTATAATTTTGTATGTATTGACTCGAAAACTACTGGGACGATTTGAAAATAAACCAATAAAATAAAAAAAAATCCTTTATTGATCAAATACAGTTTAGTACAGTCAGTGGGACTCTGTCTCCTGAGCTAGTAATCACTGTGTTTCAGGAGGCAGGGCCTTCTTTTAACAATTGTCTTGCGGAACTTAAAATACTTGTTACAAAATAAGTTGAGAGATATAAATATAAAGATTAATAATTTTATTATATGCTACTTAGTATGTTATATATTCGTATGTATTCACATGAATGTGCATGGATGCTTGTGTGTGTGTGTATGGGCGTGTGCATGCGTGTGTGGGTGTATAAATGTATATATGCGTAAGGAAGTGTAAGTTTTTGTAAAGGTATGTAGGTATATTTAAATCAAGTTCTTACTACTTTATATACCAATAAAAAGCTATGTTATCAGTGAGTAACATAATCCAAGTTTTTTTTTATTTCACGCAGACGAAGTCACAAGCAACAGTTAGTTAATAATAATTTGTAGTCAGTAAGTGTATAAATTAACGTTTGAAGTACAGAATTATTTTTCATTCATCGTTAAAATGAAGGATTTATGCGCGTCAACGTGCGTTTGCTCTTTGCCTCATTAAGTTGGTCGACGTTTATCTCGCGAGCTTGTTTTGACAGCGGCTGCTTAATTCAAGCAATAGTTGAAGCAATTAACACTCGTAGCTTAGCACACACGTTTTATAGCCGGTTTCTCAGCCACATTTATAATCATTAGTGTTTTTGGTTCGATAAATCAATGAAATACGTTTCGGCACTATGTAACTTGAGTTTTTCTCCGTTTAAACTTGTGTCAACCTAACACTAATGCATCGCTAGGTAATGTCAAAATAAGTGGAAGCTTTGGACACCCAGCATAAGGCTTTTAATTTTTAACCAAAGATATGGTCAACTTTAACTTTAGCTAAGGAATTTTTCGGCATCAACGATGTATTGCCGAATCGATATACTATACCATAAGCATTGATCTCAACAAATGGATAGGCTATATAACGTGGTATTTTGTGCCTGTTTTTTCGCCTTTTTGTGCTGACGGTTGCGGTTGATAGCGTGATGTGGTGGTGAGGATGTTACTAACTCAATGGGCACGTTTAAGTCACGACGTTGTCAATACCAAGCAACGACCTATCCATTTATACAGATCAGTACCTTCCGTGTAGATTGGAATTAGTATATATTTTTAATATAATAGGATAGAGGTCAATTTGAATGTCAAATAGTTTGACATCTAGTGTTGACATTTACCATGGTCATGGGTAATGAAAAAATGTATCGCTTAGTAATAAATTAGGTTTATTACGACCTAAAGTTAGTCTATGAGCGTGTGCACACCTGAAACTAAACTATCGCACACTATGATCTTATATTCGCGCACTATTCGATTTTTAGTTGAGCAACTTAACAGATGTATTTGCCGCGAAACAATTGACAATCACACAACTGTTGTGCGATAGTATAGTCAAAGGTGTGCGCCCGCTCTAAACATGAGATCTATCCTAGCGACTTAGTTATAGTGGGTTTTAACTGCAGTAACACTTGATACATATTGTTTACTCTGTTTTGTTAAACAGAGTGACAGTATTCATAAATAAGGTGTCAGTGCGGTGGAGTTCTGCTGTTAGACATTAACCATAATGTTTGTATTTGTATGAGAATACTATGTTTTGCCGGCGATGTCGTCCGCGCGGAAACATAAGATAACTTTATAAGTAGGCTATGTGTTCTTGCAGGCTATATTCTACATCTGTGCAAAATTTCATAGAGCTCTAAGAAGTTGTAGATACACAGTACCATACATATATCCATCCAAACTTTCGCATTAATAATATTAGTATGAGTAAGATAGCTACCGCACTAGAAAAATCTAACCTAAAAATATGTTTTAAAAAGCAACATAAAAATGTTCTTAATTTAAATAAAGCACAAAACACAACTGTAGTGAGCGAATTTGTGTAAAATTCGTCAGTCAAAAACTGAGAATTACGAGATGTCATGAGATATTCAACGCCCGGCACTAGAGTCCCGCTCCCATTCTAACATTCGGAACAAACCTCTGAGCCGCTATTAACCTCGTTGTATCCCCTCCTATGAGTACCTTCAAACAAATTTTAGGACAAATTCAGAATATCAAGTGAAATCCTGCTTTCACATGTATTTAAATGAACGAATGTTTGTTAGTTTGTAGCCAAAATTTCTAAATGGATCTAAATTAAATTTGGCATAGATGTAGATGATAGTCTGGAAGAACACATAGACTTTTGTTTTTTTTGTCGTCGCAGTTAAATCTTGTAGAGTATAAATAAAAAATAAAGACATGTACATGTCCTGTCTATTTCTTACTACGTCTATCTCATTTATCTTTTTCTATAGATATTTGCCGCGCTGTTTGACTTAAAGAAACTCATGGTTTGGTAAACAAAGATTTATTTTTTGTAGAATTTTAATAAAAAGAACGTATACAAAAAGGAGTAATTCAGTCTATTCAATTAGAATTAAATTTCAAAGCCTACGTTTGTATAGAGGCGCCAAATAAACGCCTGTGTTATATTCTATGTTAAGCCGTAGAGGATTCACGTGTCGTTCCACTGTATGTGCTAACGCGTCTGATTCCTCAAGCCGCTCACAAATCGCTTGATCGTCTCGTATTGAATTTCATGAAGCTTCCATTCTCTTTGGTGAAAATGCTTCACAGCTGATGTGAAACCAAGGCTAAGTAAAACATAAACGAACTTAGCATTATTTTAACTGAACAGTTAGTTAAAACTATCAGAACTGAGCGTATGTAATAGCGTAACTTTATTGCAATATTGGCTTTAGCCCGCGATTGCATCCGCGTGGAATTAAAAGTAGCCTATGTGTTCTTCCAGATAATCCTCTAGATCTGTGTAAAATTTCATCAAGATCCGTTTAGAAATTTAGGCTACAAACAAACATCTATCTAAACTTTCGCATTTATGATATTAGTAAGAAGTAAGATAATCTACATACAGTTTAAACAAAACATGTTACGGTATGTATGGAGGAACATGGACATGGAGGCCCTAACTTTAGTTCCTTTCCCTTCCACGATTATCTTATAAGGAAAGGATAGGATAGGAAAGTGGATTTGACGGTGGAGGAGACGCATAGGAAGGGGAAATATCCTCTTTATGTTCGTCTCCTCCACCGTCGACTTAGGGTAGGCAATGTATCTGTAATTGCGGATGTCTATGGGCAGCGGTCACTTCGCCATTTCGGCGGATTTAGGTGGCCGCTTGCTCGTTTGCCACCTCATTGTATATAAAAAACAAAATGTCTATCTGCATATGTTGATCTGTGACTGGCCACTATATCTACAACTGTTTATCGAAAAGAATAAGAGGCAATTCTAATTAGAGAGGCAGTGGAAATTTACTTTAAGGAGTGGAATAATACTTGTAAATATTCCGGATGTTTCCGATACTAGTCAGTGCTGAATAACTTAAAACTTATTATGCATAAATCGGCTTTTGCATACTCGTTTGCATGTTCTCGTATATATAATGCATACAAAATAAACATATAATTATTCTAGTATTATGCAATATGTGTATCATCATCCTTACCTTATCCTACCCCCGTAGGGCGCACCGGGTTTTCATCCTCGAAATAACTGTCATCCGTCATCTCAGTCATCACACTCTTGATCATGTCACCTTTCACGCAATCCACCCATCTCTTTCTAGGTCTACATCTACCGGTGTACCTCCACAATCATAACTAACGTCCTTCTTGTTACATACGATTCATCCCTTCATAACATACCACGCTAACCTTTTACTCCTTACCTTCTCTACCACTGGGGCTACTCTCAAACTTCCTCTAATATACTAATTTCGGATCTTATCCATTCCTGTTACCCCACACATTCATCTTAACATTCGCATTTCTGCCGCATGTCTCCTTTCATCCGTCCCTTTTACTGCCCAACATTCAGATCCATACATCATGACAGGTCTTACGACGGCCTTGTAAATTTTCCCCTTTACTGTAAGGGAAATTTGATGCTTTTAATATGTGTATAAAAATAATGTTTAAAAATAATATTTGGAAATAATTAGTCAATGTTATTCAAATGATTTATGTAATGTTAGAAAACCCAATAAGCAATCCATAAGATTGATCCAAACGTACTTTGTGTGATTTTACCAGCCTTAATTAAGCAAACATAATTCAAATAGTTTAAACTTTCATGAGACTAATTCTTTCGATGATGGACCCTCGATGGATCCGACGCTAGTCGGTGCCGTCACCAGAAAAAGTAGACGTGAGTTAACTGTACAATAAATAGTTAAATATAATTTTAAGATTGATTATTGGGTTTAGCTGACTTTGGTAAAAAGATTTAAGCATTACACCTTATACTCGTATTATCAATTTTATGTTAGAAAATACAATGTTCTCTTACGGTATTGTTCAAAGAATGTAGTCTCAGGTATTACGTCCTGAATCTGTGGCAATCGATTCTATGAACACAATTGAGTTGTTCGCATTCGGCTCACGCGGACCCCGGCGCGGCGCGGCCGTCGCGAAATGGAACAAAATTTCATACCAGCCTCATTTTCTACAGAGTTCACAGACGGAAAATATCATAAAATATTCTTCACTTGTTTTTATATATTTTCTAATATTAAAAAATTAATAAACATACAAGAATTATTGTGGTTTTCCTAGCTACATATTAAGATTTATGTCAAAACTAGCTAGCTTTCGTCTGCGACTCCGTCCGCGTGGAATAAAAAAAAACAAAAATAAGTATCCTATGTGTTCTTCCAGACTATCCTCTACATCTATGTCAAATTTCATCGAGATCCGTTCAGCCGTTTAGGCAACAAACTCTAACAAACATCCATCCATCCATCTAAACTTTCGCATTTATAAAATTAGTTAGATTCGACAATTGTCTTAGGAAATTAAGATGTTTTTTTAGTATTGTAAATGTTTCTGCCTTATTTTAAAACAACCTATTGATATACCTAAAGTATTACGTCATAAATATTACGCCGTCCCTATCTAACAACACCTATTAAAGAAAAAAACGTATGTTTTTTATTAGAACACACTTAATAGACATGTTCACGTTAAAAAAAGCGGCCGGCCCTATTTGCTCGTGTCCAAGTGGCTTTCACACCGTCGGAGTGCTCTTCGGAGGCGTTAAGTGTACGTCAAAGCCGGAAACTGGCCTTTAACAGTACATGTTTATTCGTATTTGCTTTACTTTTTTTGCGACGGCGTTGCAAAGGTTAGAAATGTTGTGGTATAATTGGAGACGGCGGAGCAAAGGTTGGAATTATTTATGACTAGCTTTCGCCTGCGACTCCGTCCGCACGGAATTAAAAAAACAAAAGTAAGTATCCTATGTGTTCTTCTAGACTATCCTCTACATTCATGGCAAATTTCATCGAGATCCGTTCAGCCGTTTAGGCTACAAACTCTAACAAACATCCATCCATCTAAATTTTCGCATTTATAATATTAGTATGATATGATAGGTTTGGGGTGACATTTGAATCTACTAAACCTGTGACGTATTTTGTGATTAAAGTAATTGTACAGTCAGCAAAACTTTAAAGTTTAAAAATTTGAAAAATAGGCTTTAAAAATATTAAAATGTAGCGTTAGTTAATATTAGAACAGAAATAGAATGTAACGTTCAAATCGATACTAATATAATAAAGCGTAAACACACACTTCTGTGTTGCCAAAGATGTCAGCAATTACAGCATATTTTTGAATAATCATTTTTTTAATAATAAGCCCTAAATTTACGTCATGCTTTAGGCTATATATTTTTACACTATTAAACTTAGGAGGTAAATATTTTGGATAATAACCCTAATGTGGGAAAGATACCATAAGTTGCTGCCAACATCAAGGAAGAAAGATTGCCATAGTAAGGTAATTGATGTTTTTACATTTGCAATTGAGAATTTGACAAATGTAAAAAATAAAATAAAGATGAAGCCGCAAGGGAACAGCTAGTATAAATATAAAAGGATATTGTAGCCTACGTTCTTACATAAAACCAAATGCTGAAGAAATGAAAACGTAATTTCTTCGTGTAGACATCGCGTCACATAAATTGAATTTCTCAGTCGGCCTAATGAAGCCGTCCATCATGTTACTTCTGAATTGTTCTTGTACAAAAACCTTTGTCAATGATTTTCTACTTTTTACATAAAATCACGTATTTTAATAATGTCCTTTACTATTTTAAGATGTCCTTGAAGTTCTAACAACACGTAAATCACGTTTTAGCTATTTCGATATTTTGATGCCATTTGAGAATCTCAAGACGCATCGTTTTAGCCTATTAGAAACACGTATTCTATCTATATCTATATCTATACTAATATTATAAAGAGGAATGATTTGTATTTTTGTATTTTTGTATGTATTGAAATAAATCAAAAACTACTGGACCGATTTTAAAAATTCTTTCACCGTTAGAAAGGTAATTTATCTGTGAGTAACATAGGCTATATTTTTTAATTTCACGCTGGCGAAGTCGCGAGCAACAGCTAGTATTAAATATAACTATAGTTAAGTACACAAACAGTGTATTTGTAAAGTATCTTTACAAAATTATGGAGTTATTCTCTGTCCTGAAAAGTTGCTATGTTTGACATCCATGGTGTTAGAACTTCAACGACGATATGCAATATGCCAGTAGGATATACCGAGTATAGCCTACCCAAGAATAAAAAAAGAATGTTTTAGAGCGCTGCAATTTTTTATTACATGAGCTATTAACACACGTGAAAAGAAGTAGTTCCGTATTTTTCAGCAATGTTGCGAATGTCTTTTTTTATGTACCATAAGGTGGCAAACGAGCAAGCGGCCACCTAAATCCGCCGAAATGGCGAAGCGACCGCTGCCCAGACATCCGCAATTGCAGATGCGTTGCCTACCCTAAGTCGACGGAGGAGGAAACGCACATAAAGAGGATATTTCCCCTTCCTATGCGACTCCTCCACCGTCAAATCCACTTTCCCATCCAATCCTTTCTTTATGAGAAAAGGGTGGAACGGGAAAGGGACTAAAATTGGGCCTCCGGCACCACACTCGTCGTCGAAACGCGGAATTACTTCCGCTTCACACCTGTCTTCTGTGTGGTCGTGGTATTACACCGGGCGAGCCGACCCATTCGTGCTAAGATGTTAAAGCGGGCCACCACTATTGGTCTACCACTATTGGTCTTCTGGTTTTTACAATCTGTATGGACTGGAAAGAACACGATTCTTAAAGTTCACTATTAAAATAAGCCGAGTTGTTAAGACTGTAGACTTGATAGATTCGAGAGAAGAAAAAAATAATATAAAGTGTAATAGAACTTTCTAGAAAATTTGTTCTTACTAAAGAATACTATTGTAGCACAAATTGTGGACGCTTACCATTTATCAGTGATGAAGAGTTCAAAGTAATGTTTTCTACAATACGAAAGTCATTCGGCTGAGGAATTTAATGAAGGCAGCGTTACACTGACATTACGCTCAGTCGACGTTCGCCTCAAATTAAAGATGACATCTCCGTGGAAGGAACAATTCGGAATTCCTTGAAAATCGACAAAATGTTATGCGAAATAAGCAGAATGAATGCTTCATTTGTATAAAAATACCCAATACAATGTATTACGTAGCTTGATCTATGGTCCATTTTGTTTTTTAATTGTCTAAACTATGACAATGACACCATAATTTAAAAGGAATTTTAAGTTTTGAGGTTACGTCACGTTTATGGTTATTTCGTTACATGAAAGAGAACGGAGATATAATATAAGAGGAGCGAAAGAGACCAACGTAGTGAGTACACAAATTCAAATTTTAAACTTTTACTGTCACCCGCGACTCCATCCGCACGTAATTAAAACACTAGGAGTCTGCCCCACCACTGGCTGATAGAAGCTCAGGATAGCTTAAAAGTGACGTCACTGTCAGAGTACTAAAATCCGATATTTCCGCCTCATATTTTATACGTTGGATTGTTATCTGACAATTTACAAGAATTGTGGGACAGACCCTTAGGCTTCTTTTAGGCTTCTACATAAATGTCAAATTTTATTGAGATCTGTTCTGGACATACATAGTAACAAACATCCATCTAAACTTTCGTATTTATAATATTAGTAAATAGCAGTAGGAAGTGTCTTATCTCAAGGCTGATTCTACTGTAATATACATTTCTATTTTCTACTCGCCGCAAGTCTAGAATAGTACAGGATTTTACGAAGTCTGCTTAGTATTGGTCAGATTAATCTCGCTGACCGCAGCGGAGATAAATCGCGTAATTCTCTCTGGTTTGTTTGCGACTGAGTCCAGTGCGCGGTGCGCTGTGATTAATATTTCTTTGCAGTACTATCTGTGGAATTGTAATAAATAATACGTCACACAAGACTTTGATCATGGTAAATGTTAACAGATTTGTTTATCGAAGTACAGAGTTGGTAAAACTGCGAACTGAACTCTCAGTTTGGCCTACGCACGTTACTGTTAAAACTGGGCGTGTGTAGCTTACTACTACTATACTAAAACTAAAACTAAGTTCGGGTTTGCCATCTTCGGTCACACTCTCGGAAATAGCAAGGTAATCCATTGATGGATACGTCACGGAGGACATCATCATCATAATCGCCAAATATCAAAATCCACATCGGTCGCTAATCTTATCTTACTAATCTAAATGCGAAAGTTTAGATGGATGTTTGTTAGAGTTTGTAGCCTAAACTGCTGAATGGATCTGGATAAAATTTGGCATAGATGTAGAGGATTGTCTGGAAGAACACATCGGCTACTTACTTTTGTTTTTTTTTGATACCACAAGGACGGAGTAGTGAGAGAAAGTTAGTCATGTTATAAAAGGTTATGGTAAAGTCCTTAGTGATTATATTCTCTATCATTTTTGTCATTGAATATAGAACAAAGAGAAAACCAGTTTTATGATATCTAAGTTAAATCGTTTTGATCCATTCATTTATCTGCTTTACACTATATTAAGCTTCTGAAACTCAGGTATCAATAAACTTAATGTAGTCACGTAGCAAGGATCAGTTTTGAAGACAAAGTGATATTAGAGTTTGGCGTTATACCATTTTCCACACAATTAATTTAGGATCACTTCATTTCGGATTATACAATATACACATTATCTTGATTTGAATTTGTGATAGAAACGGGTTAATAATATAACTATAATATACACATATGTATAATTAATTTTCAAACTAAGTTATTGAAGCCGAAATAACACAATAAATAAACTAAAACAAACATGTTTTAGGAATGTAATATCTCGGAAACGACTCTGCCGATTTCGACAGAACTTTCACTGAAGGGTAGCTGATATAGACGGGTATATTATAGCCTATTTTTTTTTTAATTCCGCGCTGTCAAAATGACGACCGGACCGCTATCTCTGGAACGGGTGGACCGATTTGGACGGGATTTTGACTGGTAGGTAGCTGGTAAAAAGTAGATGCACGCGGGAATGTTATAGACAACAATGTTTTTAAAATTACACTCTAACGAAGTTTGTGGGCGACAGCTCGTATTAGGAGTAAATAGTAAACGATATGGTTTTATTTATATATGTATGTAAAATTAAAGTAAACATTTAATAAAAATTTGGTGTTCTGTATAAACGTGAATGGAAATAAATCCGAAAAGTTCATAAAATACGTTTCAACATGTTACTCGCGGTGGACGTAACGACCAATATCGTCACATTGAACGTATGTCCATGATCCAATGAACTTTTATATCAATCTTTCTGTTCAACTTTTAACGTTTTTTTTTATATAATCTGTTGCTGTTACGATACTACAAACTCTCCGTTCTAAGACTGGGCGTACACTTTTGACTAAACTATCGCATAACTGTTGTGCGATTGTCGATTGTTTCACAGCCCATTCAACTGTTTAGTTGCACAACTAAAATTCGAATAGTGTGCACCTCCATATAAGCTCATAGGAATCAAAGCGAGACTAAACAGTTGTGCGATAGTTTAGTCAAAGGTTTGCGCACGCTCTAACAGTTTTATCTGAATAATCGAATAGTGAGGCAAAAATTTTACTGTCAGTTAACTGTTAAAGTTTTGCTTACACATGTATAAATAACTGAACAGTTCTACTCTTCATTTAAAATTAATAAGGAAGCGACTTTGTTTTACATAGTGACAATAAAACGAATTAAAATAAAATATTACCGGCTTAACCTAAATATAACAAAATTCTTTATATAACAGAGTTATAATGAAAATGTATCATCCAGTACGAAGTGTCCGTTGTAATGGCCGTGAAATTTCACACCTCAACCCACGTAAATGCCAAACGAGATTAACACACGCATGAATCATAATACATACAGTTCTTTTACAATTTATTACACTGCTGAATGATTTTTTCAGATTAAATATTAGCCTTAGTAATAAATGCGAAAGCTTAAATGGATATTTATTAGAAGACATATTTAGAACCAGACAGTCACAGATAGTCTGGAAGATCACAGATTACTTTAAAGTTTTGAAGTTTTCTTTAATTTCCGCGAAGACAAATTCACAGGCAATAGCTAGTATATTGTATATGTAATTTTCTTGTCTAATAACAGACGCATACGACTGGGCTGGGCGGCATTTGGGAAATTCCGTTCCATCCTCACCTCCCAAATACCTCAATGCCTGAAGTCGAAAGTCTTCAATCAGTTCGTCCTCCCTGAAATGACGTACAGCGCAGAGACCTGGACACTGACGATGGGCCTGGCTCATAAGTTAAGAGTCGCACAGCGGGCGATGGAGAGAGCTATGCTCGGGGTTTCTCTGAGGAATAAAATACGGAACGAAGAAATTCTACGGAGAACCAAAGTTAACGACATAGCTCTCAAAATCAGTAGACTGAAGTAGCAATAGTCCGGTCACATTTGTCGGGTCAGCGACGTCAGATGGGGGAGAAAAGTCCTCGAATGGAGGCAGCGAAAGAGGACCAGGAGCGTAGAGCGTCCTCCCTCCAGGTAGGCCGACGACTTAGTGCGCACGGCGGGAAGTCGTTTGATGGGGAAGACGGAGGACCACATTCTGTGGAAGGTATTGGGGAAGACTATGTCCAGCAGTGGGTAGATAAAGGCTGTTGATGATGACGATGATGATGATGATGATGGTGATGATGATGATGATGATGATGATGATGATGAACACTACAAAGCTTATATCAGAATGTATTTAAAATACATAACAATTACATAATATTCGAATGGAATAAAACAATAAATAATACAAAATTACCTAGCCTTTACTAGCATTTACTAAACTAATATAATTTTTTAATTATTATTGTAATACTATAATATAAAATAAAAAGGTACTAAATTAATTGCTCCATGATAAATTAGAAACATATCTGAGAAAACTGGATAAAAAAATCTTCACAATATATGGCTATTCCCTTTTATTGTACAGAGAAATATCTTGACTGTTGTAACATTATTAGAGATGTTTTCCAACAAGTTACGTCGGCCTTGCCAATAAAGTGTAATGAAAGGTTATTCACAAAATGAAATATTGTATAGAATTTATTGGATTTAGATAAAAAATTGATTTCTTGTAGTAAGAAGCATTTAATATATTAATTTCAAATCATTCTATATTTTTTATTAATGTGTTTGTTTAAAAAAAAATATTTGATTCTATCAAGTTTCTTACAGTTAAAGTACAAAGAAAAACATTTAAACCTTATTTAAAATACAACATAGAGAAGGTGTAGTATTCATTTAAATTATAATTGGACTTATAGTAGAGTCAAAAGTGCTACGAAATGGTTATTTCGTAGCACTTTCTCCGTATATACAATATTCTAGTACTACGACTCATGTAGACTTTCGTAGCTAAGTCGTAGCACATTTGAAAAACATTTTTAGCAAACATTCAAAATGTCGTAGCTAATTTGTAGCACATTCAGAGCATAAGTCGATAATGTAGTCAGAGACTAACTGTAACTACAAAATTAGTACATGGTTATAAGCAGGCGTAGGCGCAAAGGTTGGACACGAGGGTTGACCGTAGGCGTAGTGGACAGTAAGAGTAGAAATAAAATGGATAACGTAGACAAGGGATACATAGAATGCGGTTATCGTAGGCGTGATGTAGAGGTTGCGTGGCGTAGGCGTAGAAAGCGTAGAACGAACGTAATCGAAAGAATGGCAAGTATCGCTTATTTCAAATTTATTTTATTATAGGTCATAAAAAAATTAAGACTTTTTTCGACAAATTTATAGAAAAGCCTTTTAAATCTATTTTAATATTCAATTACTTTAATTGACTACCTGTACAAACTATCCAGCTATCGTATTGGAAGTTTGGATAATTTTGAAATGAACTTTATCTTTCATATAAGACGTTAAACTTAGACTGCAAACTTGGGTGATAAATTTCAAGATATGTTTCACAAAGTCTAACTTAAGTCAGATAAGCTCAGACACGACATAGAGTTAAATACATGCCGTGTCATATATGCTTTGTTAGAGTTTTAATATTTAAGGCGCACACCTTTGACTAAACTATCGCACAACTGTTGTGCGATTGTCGATTGTTTCGCAGCCCATTGAACTATTTAATTGCGGAACTAAAAATCGAGTATATGCGCAGCTAAAAAGTTGTGCGATAATTTAGTCAAAGGTGTACGCGCTCTTAAAGTGAAAATGCATACTTTTATATTTGTAGTTTTTTGCTAATGTTGTAATATATAGGTGTACTAGCTGTTCCCTTGCAGCTTCATCCGCGTGGAATTATAAAAACTTTATTTTATTGTTTACATTTGTCAAATTCTCAATTGCAAATGTCAAAATGACATGACATGATGACAAAGCATTGCAATCTTGCTTCCTTGATGTTGGCAGCAACTTATGGCCTCTTTCCCACATTAGGGTTTTTATCCAAAATATTTACCCCCTAAGTTTAATGGCGTGAAAATATATAGCCTACAGCGTGACGTAAGTGTAGGGCTTTTTATTAAAAAAAGAATTATTCAAAAATATGCTGTAATTGTTTACATCTTAGGCAACAAAGAAGTGTGTGTTTACGCTTTATTATATTAGTATAGATAGATATTATTATTACGTGTAAAATATGAAAACTTTAAATGTTTGTCGCTTAAACCTTTCCTAGATGTTAGTTTCACTATATCTATTAAGTAATAAAGTTTGAAATAAACATAAAATCTAAGGAAACATAGATTACTTTTTAAGTATCTTAAACTGGTATGAAATTGAATTAACAAATAAAAGAGAATTTCAAATGGTAACTTTTTGTCGATACTTCGCTTCCTTTTATGACAGCACTTTTTATCATTTTCCATTCGAACGAATATCCATCGAGTACTTTATAGTTCGTGAGGCTTCGTGCTCGCTCAAACAAAATCTGAAGTGATTCACTACGTCATACTCGACGTTTAAAAATTGTATATTTTCAAAACTATAAACCAATTCATCTATATATACATATAATAAAATTAGAGTGTCTATTTGTAATATCAAAAGAAAAATTCCAGATTTCGGGAAGATGATGTATTTGCGTTGCTGATAACGAAAATCTCATTAAAAAATTTATCTGTCTGTCTGTCTGTCCGCATTTGTTCCGGGTAATCTCCGAAACAGCTGGGCCGATTTCGACCAGACTTTCATTGAATGGTAGCTGATATAGACGGGCATATTATAGGCTACTTTTTATCTTAATATTGCGTGGACGAATATTGCGAATATTACGTGGACGCGGACATCGTTGCTGATGTTAGGTTGAACTATGTTTCAAGTAGTTCGGAAACAAATTTCATGAAATTATCGAACCAAAAATACTAACGATTGGTTAAAAGTAACCGGGAAACCGGGCATAATCCAATAAAAAAATTGATAAACTCTATAAGATGTTGAAAAACAATTGATAAAGAAATTACTACTTTTAGGTAGCAATAAGGTATCTAACAGGTACTATAGATTCTGCAATGATCAAGAATCCAACGCATGAAGACGTATTTGACTAACATTGTAGGGAAAGTTTAAATGGATGGATGTTTGTTAGGAGGTATCTCCGGAACAGCTTAACGGATCTCGATAAAATTTGGCACAGATATAGAACACAGGAAGAACTCCTAGATTACTGTAGTGTTTAATTTTGCGAGGACGGAGTTGATGGCAAAAGCTAGTATCCTAAAGTGGACACGAAAGTTAATAGAAAATTATAACCATATCTAATTTATCCTAATATTTATAATCAAAAGAAACCTCAAGGTAAAGTTTAAGAGTAACTCAAATAAAGCCATTTGCGAAAGAAATTTGTGGACGAAATATTTTTCTTTCCCACGGACAGTTTGTTATAAAAATGAGGGTAATTTGCCATAAAGTATTCAGGGTGGGTAATTTATATTTAGGTTCACATACAATTTTTCATTTCGTGTTTTATTAAGGATATTTTATAAATTTAAATGCTCTATTGTCCGGAAATGCGTAATTATTTTCTAGACAATTGCACGTGGATGCATATTTTAGAAATTAGGAATATACATGTTTTTGCTTGTTAATATAAACATAGAAATGACATGTGTTAGCTTTTTAACTATATTGATATATTCTGTATTCTTAAAATTTATTTATTAATTTGTGCTATTTATCTTTATTTAAACAACAGTATTGTTAGGAAAACATTAGGAAACGGAGGGAATAGTGGGGGTATTTTTATAAAATATTTGGCAAAGAATGGCTCAGGCCCCCCTCAGTCGCAGTCTCAGCCCCCAGTCGCCAACAAGCTCAGTATTTTTCTAGTTGTCGCCACGGAGCGTGCGATATCTTTAGGATATCGCCTTGGATTTGAGTTTTAAAGTAATTTATAAGTATTAATAATATGGCCGTCCGTCTAAATTTAAAAAAAAAGTCACTTATGTGGAAATATCTAACACATGCAAATCTAAATTCACGGGAAAACATTATGCTCAGAATTTTATGTGTTGTATTCAAATCCATTAAAACTGAAGTACTAACATAATCTAAGCCTAATTGACTTTAAAACTACTTAACGTATATTTGGTTTTTAGTTCGCGGGTTGCGAGTGTTATTTTTAGTGCTACTGAATTAGAGATTGTATGCATTAGTGAATGAGTGAGTGAAAGAGCGAAAGAGTGAATGCATTTGTAATTCTAGCTTATAGGAACAGTTTCCCCAGCTTGTGTTTCCTGCTTAGTTGATGTCGTTCTATGTATTCACCACTAAGTTTTTAATTGCCAGAGTTACAGGGACAAAACTGTCGTCTAAATAGTGTTATACTAATGTAAAATCTATTCCGACTTCACCTATATGAATATGCAAAAAGGGTTTTTTCTATGTCCTTAAATTATTTATTACTAGCCGTTGCTCGCGACTATGTCCGAGAGAATTAAAAAAAGCACTGATAACATAGCTTTTTAATAGTGCGATAGTATCTTATCAATACATACAAAAATACAAATCCTTCTTCTTTTGCTGTACATATTCGAAAGAAAATTAGATAGAAATTGTAAACTGTTTAAGAATTATTGCTAAAAGTTTATCTACCTTCATTGTTTGAACAGGCATGAAATGCTAACTAGCTCAAACAAAAGTAAAGAATTTCAAGAAAGTCTAATTTTAAAAAAGAGTAAAAGCAAAACAAATGAGACTCAAGTAAAAAGGTTTTTATACGGAACTTCTCTCATAGTACCATTTTCGTGTGACACACGGAACGATAGGTTATTACTCATCAATTATTTTTTTTGCTTAAAATATTAAAAATAATCTAAGTGTATTTATCTTAATTTGTGTTGTTTTTATTTTACATCTATACTATTATAAAGAGGAAAGATTTGTATTTTTGTATGTATTGAAATAACTCAAAAACTACTGGGCCGATTTTAATAATTCTATCACCATTAGAAAGGTAATTTATCTGAGAGTAAGATAGGCTATATTTTTTACTTTTTTTTAATCCCACGCGGATAAAGTCGCGAGCAACAGCTAGTAGTATATAAAAAAAACCGAATAAATCAAGTTGCTTCATGATGCACATAGAAAAAAACCTTGATATAGTTTTCTTTTTCAATTATTTTACAAAATTACTATTATCAACGCCCTGTTTTCCTTTTTAAAAAGATACACTGCGCATATTAACTGAAAGATAAATACGGTTCAATGCATTCGTTGTAGCCGTGTGTATTCCGCTGTCGTAATTCACAGCAACTTTATTTCACGCGATATGAAAGTTTTCTTGTGCGACATCGCTCTTTTCCTTTTCCCGGCATATTGCATTATCTTTTATATTTCTTTATCATTTTTAACCATTCGACCTTATTCTTTCTATAGCACAGTTTTTATTGATCCACATTACATTTTGTCAAAGACTAGATTACTGACGAACTACTAGTATAAATAACGTTGTCTCTATCTTTCTTATGGGAACGAAAGGGATGGAATATTTGGTTTGAGTATTTCGACAGTTGAAATCCATGTTTATATTTTAATTCACGCACATAAATTAAGTTCTTTGACTCTAAAGTTTAGTGATTTAATTTCAAAGTATATGATAAAGGAATGTTACTTCAAATTATTTGATGTCACAAAGACTTAACCTTTTTTAAATTAACGGCAGAATACTGAAACGAAATACTTCGCTTCGTATCGCTTACTATCTGACAGAGATCAAAATTTTAATGGAATTTAGAATTTAAAGCTCGCCTTAAACATATTCAAATGCTATCAGTATTCGACCATTATCGAATATCTATTAATCTATACTAATATAATAAAGCGTAAACACACACTTCTTTGTTGCCAAAGATGTCAGCAATTACAGCATATTTTTGTATAATTATTTTTTTAACAAAAAGCCCTACAATTACGTCAGGCTTTAGGCTATATATTTTCACGTTATTAAGCTTAGGGGTAAATAAATTGGATAAAAATCCTAATGTAGGAAAGAGACCATAAGTTGCTGGCAACATCAAGGAAGCAAGATTGTCGCTGTCAAAGGACTTAGTTGTCATTTGTGCATTTGAATTTTGACATTTGACAAATGTAAACAATAGAATAAAGTTTTTATAATTTCATGCGGATGAAGTCGCAAGGGAACAGCGAGTGTATTATATAATAGTAACAATAATTATTTAACGACTAAGAAATGTATTTATTCAGGAAATAATATAAGAAACTATAGAAAATATCACAAACATATCAATAAAGTGTAGGTAAATCTAAAAGGATTTGCTTTGTCCGCTGTGAGCTTTATAAACAGTGGGATCAACCTTGCCGTCAGTGTGTCGAGGAAAAGAAAAACAGCTTCCCGGAGTACAATACACTATTATTTCATGTTAGCAATTTAAATATGTTTATGCTTTAAGAAAATTAATGTGGTTAAGAGCGGGCGCACACCTTTGACTAATCAATCGCATAACTGTTGTGCGATTGTCGATTGTTTCGCAGCCTGTTTAGTTGCACAAGTAAAAATCGAGTAGTGTAACCTCCATATAAGCTTATAGGAATCAAAGCGAGACTAAACAGTTGTGCGATAGTTTAGTTTCAAGTGTGCGCTCTGAAGGTTAAATAGACAACAATTCTTACGTAACTAAAACTTGTTATAGAATCAATTACGAACAAATTCCCCGAATCATTCAATTCACGAACAAATTGGTCGCGTGATCCAGTTTATTAAATTCAAACTACATTATGTAAATTTACCTAAAATCATTGCTTATTATAACACAATGGCAACAGTATTAATGCGTACGGCGTGAACATATTGACCCAACAAAATAGCTAATGTTAAAATAATTTTCACATTGCCTCGCTAACACGTTGGTTGTTTGAATATTAATTGATTATTTGAAAGTGTACAATGAGGGAATCTGGCGGTATCCCACTTTGAAAGCTACAGTTATTGGAGCATTTTGTACGCATTTAACGACGTCGCAAAACAACCAACAATAGATTGTAGCTTTTAAATGTGTTTGTACGAAAAAAAGGTCTGTCAGTGGTACTTATATTGCCCCGTCGTTTGTGCAATCATTGCTATCTAATTGGTAAATGTAAGGAGAGGAGTTTGTCTTGCAGGGAACACACATTTTGTATAAGTGGACCACCACTATTTTCCGGGACTGTACATACAAATTTTAATTTGTATTAAAATTTCAGATTAATTTGAATGATACTATAAATGAAGTTAAATGAACAGTGAATGCTGGTAATATAATCTATAACTGGTGACGGAAATAAACGGTTCTTCTTATTAATATTAAAAATGCGAAAGTTTAGATGAATAGTTGGATGGATTGCCTAAACTGCTGAATGGATATCGATGAAATTTGGCATAGATGTAGAGCATAGTCTGGAAGACCACATAGACTACTTCCTTTTTTATTTTAATTCCAAGCGGACGGAGTCGCAGGAGAAAGCTAGTATTTAAAAAAGTCTACCTATTATGTGAATTAAAAACAACTCATTAACAAAAACGTTTCAAACGAACATAAAACTAAATAACAGAGTATATAGCAAAGTCAGTAATTACTTGTGTGAAAACACCACCTGAAAACTTCAGCTGAAGCCAGCAATTTCAGCGGCACTCGCCGTGTGAATAATTCCCTTCTGATAAATTACACTCCATGCAAAAACGCATTTCATGAAATGTTAATCTAGGGGTATAATTTTATGATTAAACACCTTTTGTAGACAGGTTTGTTTTTTAATATTTGTTCATGAGTACTTTAAAAAAATATGGGAATAATTATCAAAATATAACAAACTTACTATCAATGTCAATTGAAATCTTTATCTTTCCCATATGTAAGATTATTCTAAGTCTCAATTGCGTGTTACCGTTGGACCGATCGACTCATCAACCGACCCATTGAGACTTTTCCCATTGGGGCATTTGTATATTCCGATCTGCCCATCGAGAAACACCAAGAAGTTAAAAAAAATTGTCTCAGTTCATACAAGGAAACAGATTGTGTTTAATGTAATTTCTCTTCCAATTCATACAAAATTATGTTGCCGTCCCTTTTATTCTAGATGAAAAAATAGAGATACATTTATTAAAATTATTAATATATTTAAAAATACCATATGCAGTCCTCTGTGTTCAAAACGTTTTATATTTTAAGTGAGGTCGCCGAATATCCCTTAATGTCGGTCGCGACCCGAAGGTAAATTGAAGTTCTAATTAATGTGGTGCGTGACGAAACGTGTGGGATTACACGTGTATGCAAATATGTAGATTGTTGAAACTGAAAAATAAAAAAACCTCATCATAGAACTAGCTAATATCATTTACAATACTAAAAACAAAACTGGCCGTTTAATGGCCTTCATCTAAGTTTAACCATTCCTTAGTGTTATTGGTTCGATAAATTAATGCGTTTCTGAACTAACTGGAGTTTTATTTCATTGAAACATGTAAATACTGATGAATCACTAGGTACTGAGAGAATAAATGGAGAGTTTAGAAACCCAGCATAAATCCTTCTAAAATTATTCGTAACATCATCGACAAAATTTATATTAGATGTATGCCTATCAGGCGTACAGTACCTACTTTTTTGTATCTGGAGGGAGGGAAACCTTCAAAAGATACCATGCCTTCTTGAGACTTGGGCTAATACGGTCTCGGTGGCCATCAAGTGAGACTGCGGGCTTCTCGGGGTCACCAATTCAACGCTCTGACACTTTCTTTACTAGAATAAACTAACAACAAATTTAATAAAAATATTGTCCATGACATTACGAACTTTCTTTTAAATCGCGCTAAATCCCTTGAACGAAGAAATTATTAATGTAGACTAACGAAGCAAGAAAAAAATATTTGGCAAAGAATTGAGTAGGCGCGCAATTTTCATAACAACGCCAGGACAGGCTGTGCAAACATTATTTCGTTGTAAGTGCTTGTTAGCAGTTAGCTCAGAGATCCCAGTTTGTATTCTCGACTGTTTGGATTATCTAAATGGTTTTTATTGTTGTTTTATCTTGGAATATTTCTTTTTTTTATTTCGTTAAGAACTTTTATAATGAGGCTTTTATAGTGACCAGTCAAATTTATCGATCTATAACTGCACTTCCAATAGGATAGGCTAAATATATTTTCGTCTACAATCTCATGTCTAAAATACTTTTTTCATAATTTACTACTAGTATCACCTATAGACATTACATAGTAAAATTTGGTTAAACAATATAATCCCATTGGTCGAATATTGTGTTGAATCTGTTAACACTAATTGTGCCGTGGCTTGAGCTGTTATCAACTAAAGCAATGCTCACCGCAACGCCGGCTCACTCAGGGATACAGTACATACGCTAATAAAAGATGCAATTAATTTGTCAACATTAAGTCATATCTAACAAACATAATTGGTATGATGATGTACGAGTATCTATAGGTATGTTCTATTGAAATGTTATGGTAATCAAGGAGTTTGTTACAGGTTTTTTTATCATCTATTAAATAACTAGCTTTCGCCCGCGACTCCGTCCGCGTGGAATTAAAAAAAAAAAAAGTGAGTAGCTTATGTGTTCTTCCACACTATCCTCTACATCTATACCAAATTTCATCGAGATCCGTTCAGCCGTTTAGGCTACAAACTCTAACAAACATCCATCCATCCATCCATCTAAACTTTCGCATTTATAATATTAGTGATTTCATTTATAACTGTGAATCGCACTATTAATTGTAGAATATGTCATAAAGTAAGTTTCGCACTAAGTCGACATCCGATACTCGTGAGATTGTAAGATTTTGAGTCTATCAAGTGTATTGGATTTACTCCTATCAGCTGTTTATTAACACGTATATTTCTGTACTTATTGAGATTCAGAAAAGAAAAAGCAAATAATCATACTAATATAATAAATGCGAAAGTTTAGATGGATGGATGTTTGTTAGAGTTTGTAGCCTAAACTGCTGAACGGATTTCGATGAAATTTGGTATAGATGTAGAGGATAGTCTAGAAGAATACATAGACTACTCACTTTTGTTTTAAATTCCACGCGGACGGAGTCGCGGGCGAAAGCTAGTTTAGTATGGTAGTAATATTTGTTGTAAGTTTTATTATAATTTATTCCCTGATTCGAATCCAAAGTCTCTGTGGTATTAAATAAAATTACTCCGTCAGCGCAACTCGTATTCAATCTAAATACACACGGCCGTTAAGCGTGGCAACCTCGCAACTGACGTAACCCGGCGGGACGCGGCGTATGTCGCGCACAGATAACGTGAATAAACAGGGGATCATCCCGTGACACACTGCTACGTCGATGACAAGATTTAGTAACTACAACTTAATTCAAATAAAATTTGATTAAAAAACTTAAATAATTGTATGTACAAGAAATAGGAAGGTTCTAATATACAATTACGAATAATGTAACATCATTTCCTCAAAGGCCGGCAACGCATCTGTAGTTCCTCTGGTGTTACGGATGTCCATGGGCGTCGATCACCTTGGTGTTCACGCCGCTCGTTTGCCTCCTTTTATTATAAAAAAATGTGTAGTAAAAAAAAGATAATTTGAAATTTGCATCAAAACACACAATACTATCGTACGTGAAATAAAAGAGCTAAAGATGGGAAAAGTCGTCACATGAGAATTCACTACCGTGTTAAGCTTATTAACATTAGGTACTTTCAGTATTTTAACAAAAAAAAAAACGTATAATAATATTGATTATTTATTTTAATAACCTTTTTACTCAAAATAACATAAGAATATTACTGCTTATCAAAGAACATCTTAAGTGAATTTTATAATAATTATTTTAATTTGTTCGTCACCTTTCTTGACCGTATGTTAATAATTTTACTAACACTCATAGCCTACCGCTAACGTTAATGAGCTTAATAAAGTGAAAACGACCTCTACCGGTTACTATTTTAAACATGTACCACAAGTTCATATAAAACCTTAGTCAGAAAACCATTACTGGATATTTGCGGTTTATGATATTAATTAGGGATGTCAAAAATAAATAAAATCGCAAACATTATTTTTCTTAAAATATTAATTAGTAAAAAATTAAAAATCCTTAATTGGAAAAGATTTGTTGATAAAAAATTTAGAAAGTCTACAAAATCTCGAAGATATTAAGATGTCGTTAATTAATTTAAAGTAATAATTACCTACTAATAAGGGTTTCTGTAATGATTCTGCTATATTAGATGTTTCTCAAGTATGTTACAAAAAATAATTATTATATAACAGTTTTTGAAATTAATTACATTTAAATCGGCCCAGTCATTTCAGGTTATTTATCCAAACACAAAACCAAATAATTCCCTATTTTTTAGTACCTGGATAATAATATCGCATGAAGGCGCACACCTTTGATTAAACTATCGCACAACCGTTGTGCGATTGTTTCGCA
>LD688943.1:2370006-2385556 GCA_003118335.3 Papilio memnon
TTAGCTTCAAAACTATGCGTATTTTAATTGGTAATAAACTAAATACAAAATCCTAGTAACTTTAAGTATGCTGTGATAACTTTAAGTAAAAGTAGTTTAAGTAACTCATAATGTGCGACAAGTTAAAGTCCATTTCACGGTCCGTAGTGTCTCATCTCACCGCTTGACGTTTAATTTCACATGCACCCGCTTCTAACTCGTATGTCAAACTAAAGGCCCGTACACACTGAGTTCGGGGATAGCTTGACGCGGTTCACACGCGGATAGTGCGCGGATTACTGTAACAATTGTTTGAGTGCAAAGACATTAAAGACATATATGGACTAGACATAGGGAACAACATTTTTTCACCGGTAATTTCTCTGTACGGTAATACCGCAATATCAAATTTGACAGTCCAAGACGCTCCGTGTTTGTTATTGTCGGACACCTCGTAGCGCTAGTGAGGATATGTGAAAAATGTTTCAAGTGAAGTGTCAACTATGCCTACTCTATAATTTTTTTTAATCTGTTTGAGTGGCGTAATTAAAGCGTATGGCAACCGTGCGTCACAACCTCCACTGCTAAAGTGCGATTATTATAGTATTCTATTAGTGTGGTTGATACACAAAGACATAGATTGTCTGTAAAGATTAAAAAAAAATCGAATAATAAGAAAAGCATGGTTTATAATTCAGTCATTTCTTGTTATAATAAATTTAAGACGGCTGTAGAATTGTTTTGTTCTCCATAAACTTTTGTTTGATGTCCTTTGATCGGAAACATTTGAACCAAATCTGGTTTCTCTTTGTTTTGTATAATCAGAAATTATTTAATACTTTACTTAGATGATAGGATTTTTATTATTTTAGGTAATGAAAACATAAATATCACGTTATTTTTAATTATTTATTTTCTTTCGTGTTTATATTCTCACTCTTTTTGTTAGTGTTCTTGACAATTTTGGTGGATATTTTTGATTCACAGACATCGTACATTATTGATAATATTAATAATTTTATGTCAGAAGCGATATTAAATGTAACAGATTATTGGAGAAAAGTTTAAAAGAAGTTACTTCCTTCTGGTGTTTTGAAGCACCCATTTAGCTCCAGCCTTGATGCCTTCCCAAGTTTCAACACCGGCTTGCTCAATGAAGTCTGGGTCTACCAGGAAACCATTGAGGCTGTTATTTTGATTTCTGTAAGCTGGCAATTCGTATGTATAAGCTAGAGGAATACCAATAGCTTGGACGTAGTCAGGAGCGCTACCAGATACTCTGTACAAGATCAGAGCAACGTTACCAACACGGTAGTTCGGGTGGGCTGCCCATTTAACAGCATCTATAGCCTGTGCCATTCTTACACCGACTACGTTGAGAGTGAGAGCATTAGCGGGCAGGTCGCCGTTGCCGTATCCATAGAGGATCAAGCTGCCGAAGCTGTGGATATCAAGGTACAGCTCGATACGGTTCATGTTACCAAGTACGATGTTACGCATAGCCAAGCTCTCGGGTTCAGAGAAAGGTCCAGGTCCGTGGAAGGTTTCGGAGCAGGGGCTGTTGCTGGATAATGATCCATAGTTGATGTCAAAGTTGCGGTTAAGGTCAACACCCTGGCACACGTTTCCGATGATGTGGCCGGTGGAGCGGTTCTTCCTCCAGAAACGGGTCTGAAAGAAATGATATGAATAATATAACAATAAGTAAATTTGCAGATAAGAGAATGTGAGATGAAAGAAAGTTTGTTAATTTTAAATTACAAATTAATCTCAAGTTTGGATTACATTTATTTATGACCTAAACCTTAATTGATTAGCTGAATATTAGCAAACTTACAAAATTATTCTCTGCCTGCTAAATATCCTAACTAAAATAATTGGATCTAAGTAATTATTTAAAAAAGCTTACGTTGGTGTGACTGAATTCATATCCGTCAGGGTTGGCAATAGGTATGACGATCCAGTCAATTTTGTCAACCAAATCCCTGTCGCTGATATCGACAATCAATTTCTCAATAGCGTAGAGAGCAGCAGGTAAAGTTACCCATTCACGAGCGTGAAGCATGGACTGAACTACGACAACAGGTTTCCTAAGATCCTAGAAAGAAATAAATAATCATTAACAATACATATTTACTTATACAAGCGATTTACTGACCTTGCGTATGTTATAAATTAACTTACCTCGAATTTAGAGGTGGAAATCTTCAGGTATTTGATGTCTCGGCCTTCGAAACTTTTTCCAGCGGACTCAACGGTCACTGTTTCGTATTTCGCAGCCAGCTCATCAAGGTAGGCGTTGACCTTGAAAATTAAATGAGAATAAATTGTCGAAGTTAATTAAAACTTCAATAACAAGTCATGAACCATGATCTGAAAGGAGTTGAGAAAAAAACATACCTCAGCATAACGATGGATCTTGTCCAAAGTGAGACGACCACTTCTGCTGCTGTTACGGGAAGCTGCTGTCGCCAACAGTTTCTCTTCCAACTCAATCGCTCTGTAAGAAATAAATTATTATGTTTACTCACTTTAAATTGATAACTGATTCTTTAATTCATATGTTTTTCTTCGATCGAACCATTTCTATTGATAAAACATTATAAGAGTTTCATGTAATCGTTCAGGTATTTGGTAAGCTTCCAGACACTCGTCAGTCGAATTTCTCTCTTAAAGACGGTTAAGATTATGTTATAAAAATCTTACTAATACTAGAAATGCTAAAATTTAGATGGATGGATGTTTGTTAGAGTATGTAGCCTAAACAGCTGAACGGTTTTCGATGAAAATTGGTATAGTTGTAGAGAATAGTCTGGAAGAACACATAGGTTACTCACTTTTGCTTTTTTTAATTCCATGCGGCCGGTGTAGCTTGAGAAAGCTAGTTAAAAATAAATGTATACTCACTCTTTTACGTTCTGAATTTGAATTTCATACTGCGCTCCGAGAGCTGCAACTTCAGTTTGGAATCGCTGGCGCATTGGACCGGGGACGAGGACCAAACCTGGCCTAGAGGGTGCGGCGTACGACCACATGTCCAATCCCAATTTGTTCTCTAACTCATAAATTTGTTGCGCCTGCTCCACATTACTTACTTTAACTTGATATACGAGGGACCTGAAAGAAAATGTATTTTATAAAAGAACGAGATACCATGGAAGCATCGCTACCCACATGGTGGTGCCTCGCGCGAAGACCGCGAGGAGTAATTGCGTTGACGGGGCAGAGAAAAAGCTAAATTTGCTGAGCAAAACGATTTTCCACGTTATTATCATCAGTACAATATTACAAATAATCGATTCTTTAATTTGACTATTACGTAATCTACTTAATTACAAAGTTTTGAAGGTTTACAAATCTTACCCATCATACTCTTCGTGTTTGGCAAGAGCCGAACCGATGGCGAGGGCGAACAGAAACGCAAATTTATACATTTTGACCAACTTCTTTGGCCAACAATTCCCAAACTGAAGTAAACGCGGCAGCAACTTGGTTTTTATTATATTGCCCCTAGGTACTTACAGATAACCGAACAGTTGCTAAAAAACAATAATCTACGTGGATTAGAATAGTATGGGATTATATTGAAGAGATAATGAATTTATAACTCATTGATAATGTAAGTAGAGCATTATTACATCCACAGGTGCCAAAACGTCTCAACCTTTAGGACAGCAACTGATATTTAAATCTTACCTTTGACAAAAACTATCGCACAACCGTGCGATAGTCGATTGTTTCGCAGCCAATTCAACTGTTTAGTTGCACAACTAAAATCGAGTAGTGTGCGCACCTCCATATAAGTTCATAGGAATCAAAGCGCGATTAGTTGTGCAATTGTTTAGTCAAAGGCGCGCGCTTTATGAGTTACCAATTGTAATGTTCTGATTCACTTAATCGAAGTTACCAACGTCACATTTCGAACTCCGACAGATTGTAAATTACACGAGTGGGTTCATTGGACGTTGCTTCCCCTTGAAAACGAGGTTTTCAATAATGAAATGTTATTCCTTGGGTAGATAGCAGACCTTGTGTTGGACTCGGCATATTCCATCGGGTATAGTGTGCAGTGCGTGAATACATCACTACTATTTCAGTGGTTGCTCGTCCTTACTATATACATTTACCATATAAATTATTTATTGAATTTAATCTTATTTCGTTACAGTTTTCTATATAGTTTCTAATGCTTATTTTTCATGGGCATTAATACTATATTTTTTTATATTATTTATAGATTAGTTGACGACAGTAATTCAATATCAATGATAAGTTTTAATCAATGAAGCAATTGAAAAATCGCCTTTATGTAATCCACAGTATAAGTAACGTGTTTGTGGACAATTTATTACAATATAGATATAGTTGATATTTTTAGTAACCGAAATTAAAATTGTTATTTATTTATTTCTATAAAAATATCATATTATCAACATGTAATAATATTTTTTGTTATAAGCATCGGCGGGGAGGACTATGATCTAGGATGGGGGAACGCGAGGATCTAGGTTGGGAGGAGGGGGGCGATCAAGAATGCTTATCAATGTGGGAATCTTATATCGAAAAACTGATTAGTCGTTTTGAAATTATCTGTGGGTCTCTATGGATTGTACGCATAGTATTATGAATTGATTCAGATATTGTTTTTTAAGTTTCATGATTCGTTGAATAATGTCTTAAAACTAAATATGTAAATATTACGAAATAAGAAATACTCTCTAATCTGTCTGACAGATAAGAGTTAATCTGTTTGTAGGTGTTTTGTGCGTAATATCCGCTTTTATATAAAAACAAAATATTTAAGGGAATCGCTAAAGGTTTTTGATATGACATGTAATATTTTAACTCTGTGTATATTCGAAGACTTAATAGATTCAACAAAGTTTCATAATGAAGATGAGTCAGATAATAATTTCAGAAATAAATGAAAATGTAATAAAAATGACAGCACAATAAGGTAAATTAATTAAACGATTCAGATGAATATTGAAGGTCCCTGACAAATTTTGTTGAGCAGAATATCTAACACAATTATTTGCTATTATGGTATTCTTTTTCTCATGTGCACACAATGTTTATTATTTAATTCCAAACTACGGTATCAAAGATAATAATAATTTGGTAGATATATTTGGTTCTTTTATTAATTTTGGAAAATTGGAAGTCTGATAATAAAAAAAAGGTTGCATATTTAAAACATAGAATATATTATTTGTTTAAATACCAATAAAAGAAAAGCCGTTAAATTACGATCATTACAATGTCCTTAATGCTTAGTCCTTCTGGCAGTTTGTAGCACCCATCTGGCACCAACTTTGATTCCTTCCCATGTTTCATATCCCGCCTGTTTATTTTTGAAGTGCGATATGTGTTCGTCTTGATTGCTGGTTTATCTATACTAAAATGTTGTGTTTTTTTATGTTTTCAAATTTAATATTTTCAGTCCATACTTTCTAATCTTGAGTAATAAAACTGTTTGAGATATCAAAATTAATCATTAATCCAGAGTTACTAATTGATATGATTACATCCGTAAAGTCAAAATAGTAGGCTAATCGATAAAGGATTCGAATTATATATTTGAGTATCTAGCATTTTTTTTAATTAAGTTGGCCAACGATCCAACGGGTCCTGCCCACAACACTAATAGCGAAGTTAGGCAAATAGACATCTGCAGTTAAAAGGTTGCCAATCAAACCATTTGACACTTCCCATACTTTTTTATATATAATAAGGTGGCAAACGAGCAAGCGGCCACCTAAATCCGCAAAAACGGCGAAGCGACCACTGCCCATAGACATCCGCAATTGCAGATGCGTTGCCTACCCTAAATCGACGGAGGAGGAGACACACATACTCGTATCTTTATATATATTTCTCCTACCTATGCGTCTTCGCCACCATCAAATGCACTTTACCATCCAATTCTTTCCGTATAAGAAAAGGGTGGAACGGGAAAGGGCCTAAAATTGGTCCTCCGACACCACACCCATCAGACTGTCCGCGCAATTGCTTCCACTTCAGGCCTGTCTTCTGTGTGGTCGTGGTAATTCACCGGGCGAGCCGACCCATTCGTGCTTAGATGTTAAAGCGGGCTCTACCACTGTTCTTAATAATGGTAGGAAGGGGTGGAGGTCTAGACTTTAGCTTTCTTAACCATGAAGCTAAACCTAAGACAGAAAATGATAATTTTACGTTAAAACTAAAGATAAAGGAATCCATAGAAATAGGTGCAACTTTAGATCAAGAATATTAACAAACGATGTAATAAATACGATATGAGCCCTGAATATATAAGTCATTGTATCAAAACTTGTGTGGATGACTGTACATTATCAGTTTTTTTATTATAAAAGCGAAATTATGATAGTTAATGTAAACATTACCAACGATGAGAGCCTTGACGCTGGTTGCGCTTTTCGCGGTGGTGTACGCCAAGCATGAACAATATCAGGGGTCAGTTATTTGTTTTCAATTATTTTATTTATGTTTATTATGCTGGGTTGCTAAAGTATTCGTTTATTATCATTATCTAGTGATTTATTAGTGTTAGGATAAACTAAATTTTAAATTAATACTCAAGTTACGTAGTACGGAAACGCATATCAAGAATTTATCGAACCAATAACACTAACGAATGGTTAAACGTATCAGGGAAACTGGTCATTAGTTGGTTTGGTTTAGGAACTTTAATAAAACCTAAAAATAAATGTAAACAGAAAAGAACATCAAAACAAAAATCACCAGAATCAATACAAAATATCTGCATGTTCCTTGCATTTCAAATTACATGGCATTGACAAAGAAAATAGTTCGTACTTCAAATCTCTGGATACTCGAAAGTAACGATGAGGAGACAGGGGAACAATAGAGCCATCCTTTTCATTTTCTTTGAAAGACCAGCGACAGCAATATTCACATGACAGTAGAAACTCATGGTAACGTTTACTTTCAGATGGAAATCTTACTACGTGAGGCCATCCGATCAGACGCAACTGCGGTCTTTGACTTCTATAGTCCAGAAGTTCAAATTAGATTTCATCAGCAAAGCAAGCGTCGGTCGCAATGCCGTTGTTTTAGTGAAACCCCAATATAATGACGTATTCCTGAGGGAATTAGATTATCAGAAGATAGTCTACACTGTCCATGTCAACGATGTTAAAGCGTAAGTGTTTTTTTAGTTTTTTTTCCTATTTTTTTATTTAAGTCGTAAGTTTTTATTGATGGTCAGAGCACGGCTAATTGATTTGTAGTACACTAGCTTTCGTCCGCGCCTCCATCCGCGTCGAATTAAAAAATACACAAGTTAGTAGCCTTTGAGTTCTTCCAGACTATGTTCTACATCTATACTAATTTCCATCGAAATCCATTCAACAGTCCAGGATATAAACTCTAACAAACATCCTAACTTTCGCATGTATAATATTAGTACGACATTATCCTGTCATTTGAGCAAATCAGAGCTACCTAATTGGCTTTTGATAAAAAGTGGTTAGTCTTAGCCAATTTAATGCAATTTTTCTGTAAGTAAAACTCCGCGTACGTTTTTAGTTGTTAATACACAAAATCCTTACTACGTGTTGTAGATAATATTTAAATTTGACTTACTTTACTTTTATGACCCTTTAATCTTGAACGATATACTATCGATTGTGGGAATTAGGTCGGATTATGCAGTAGTTCGAAAACGTTGCATTTATCAAGATTAGTGACAGGTCAAATAAATTTATTGAATTTAAAGGATCAATACTTTATAGATAAACGAAAAACATAAGCAACTAATAAATTTCCAAGCGACTGCAGAATTTCAATCATGCATTGTTTGAACTACGTTACATCATATTCAAGTGAAACCAAAAAACTATAGAAATGCTTATACACGAAATGCAGACCTTATTCACACTTTTATATAGAACTAAATAGAAAACTCTGTCAGAATTTACATTAATGTTTTTCTACAATTTGAAACCAAAGAATTCAGAAACAGTAGTGGTATTGCAAAGTAACTAATCATGGAATTTTTTATTTAGACAATTGGACATTGAAGATGCACAACTTGAAGCAAGAAAAAGCCGTCTTACGAAAGATGAAGACTCTACTTCAATTTTCGACAGATACTTAGAACTTGAAGAGGTAAGAACACTATCAATTCCTATTCTTCTAGATCTATCGGCCTCCTTGGCCTATAAATTTGTGCGCTTCTTACATTATATAGAACACCAGGTTCCGTTTTTTATCAACCAATCATGCTTTGGTGTATGAAATGATATTATTCCAGAATTGCCATAAAACAACATCTCGTTTATATTTTATGGTTATTAAAATTATGTTTATCTCGTACTTATGATATTAAATGAGTATTTCATTAATTTCAGATTGATGCATATCTTGCTGATGTCGCAAAGAAAAACCCAGATCTAGTAACTCTCCAGAACGGCACATCGTTTGAAGGTCGTCCAATAAACCTTTTGAAGATCTCGAAACCAAGCGATGATGAAACAGAGAAACCTATCATCATCATCGACGCGGGTATCCACAGCCGTGAATGGATCGGTCCATCCACTGCCCTGTATGCGATCAGTAAATTAGTTGACGCAGCTATTGAACAAGATTTGATTGAGGAACTTGACTGGATCATTCTACCCATGGTCAATCCCGATGGTTACAAATACTCAAGAACCACTGTAAGTATTAAAGTTCTACAAAGTCCATACATTAAAGACTAAAAACACAAATCTCAGTAAGTTCAGTATTTAATTTGATAAACATTGAATTTCAGGATCCTTTATGGGTTAAGACTCGATCCACGGACAATGATGAAAAGAGCGTCGAATGCCCCGGTGCAGATGCTAACAGTAATTTTGACTTCTATTGGAACTTATTCGGCACAAGCTCCGACCCATGCGACAACAACTACGCTGGTAGCAAAGTGTATTCTGAAGTGGAAGTTCAATACGGACAACAAAATCTGAAGGATTTCGGTTACCGTACAGTTTTATACATTTCTTTACACAGCTACGGCAGCCAAATCCTCTACTCCTGGGGACATGATGGTACACTCTCCCAACAAGCTTTCGCCCTCCAAACTGTTGGAGTGTCCATTGCGAATACAATCCAACAGAATGCCAAACCAAATTACCCTCGGTACATCGTTGGTAACTCTGCTTTGGTCACTGGCCAGGAAACTTCCGGTAGCACCGTCGATTATCTTCATTACAATGGAATACCTTTAACATACAATTTGGTACTTCCTGGAGTTTTGGATAACACTAGAGGGTTCAACCCAGATCCTAAAGAAATTGAGCAGATTGCAAAGGAAACCTGGGCGGGTATTGTGGTTGGCGCCAGGAGAGCCAAAGATTTGTTCGGAAACTGGCTTAAATAAGTAATTTATTATAATTCCTATAATAAAAAACACGTTGTACTGAGACCATGAAGTATTTCTTTATTCAATAAAATATAATTTTGGTCTTGTATTGATTTTCTTTAGTAACCTGGTCACACGACGAAAAACAAGCAGTGAAATTTTATCGATATCTAAACTTAAAACAGTTAAGCATCCCTATTTACCTCCGCGAACGCGTCTAGAATACTCTAAATTGAAAATTGATCGGGCACTGAGCTAACTTTAAGGAATTGTAGGAAAATTTCAATTAAAATGCCAAAGTTTACATACACCGCGGACTAAGGTAAGAAATATGTAAATTTCAATCAGGCTAAGCTCGAACAACGACGGATCTTCGAAGTAATCTGTTTTGTTCTTGTTCGGGAACCAGCTTAAATTTGTATGAAGAAATATTGCTTAACTTCTACGACTGTGTTTTGATTTTAAAATTATCCAATTAGCATGAATACATGTGTTAAAAACCTTAATACGACAAATAAAAATTTAAGGAAATCTTCGTGTAATGAATTCAAATGATAGATAAAATAAGAACAAAATGAGATAGAAATAATATGTGGAAGGTTACTGAGGTAGCAAAAAACCTAAGAAAGTGTGGATGGACTATGTGAAAGAGGATATGCGTAAAAAGAGAGTGAAGTAAAAAAAATGTCTGATGGAGAGTACAAAAGTAGTAATTACTATGTCAAATTGTGTTAAGAAAAAAATAAAAATCAATAAAAGCGCGCTCACCTTTGACAAAACTATCGCACAACTGTTTAGTCTCGCTTTATTCCTATAAGCTTATATGGAGGTACACTACTCGATTTTTAGTTGCGCAATTTAACAGTTGAATTGGCTGCGAAACAATTAACAATCGCACAACAGTTGTGCGATAGTTTGTCAAAGGTGTGTGAGCGCTCTTACAATGTTCATTGTTTAAAACCGGAAAGTTTTTAACTTACACTACAAGTTGAAATATTATTAAAGAATTAGAACAGATCCGTTGACTCAAATCAAATTGAAGTGAAATCCTCGAAATCCGATAGGAGTTGAAAAGGTGAGAATATTGGCTCGTTCAAAGCAATCCTCTGATTCCTATTCAAATATTATTTTTAGGTACATTTCAAGGTAAACGATTCGATTGCTCTGCGCTTATTGGTTTTGATCCCTTTCAATTTATTTTTACGTTGCCATAATTTGGGTAAAACTTTTAACGATAAACGAATTCGTTACGTAAGTAAATCATTAAAAAGGACTCAAGAAAACAAGGCAAAACAACGCTACCCTTTTACTGTCTATCGGGAAATTTAAAACTCTTATATTGAAACGACATTTAAATTTGAAGAGTCTTAAATGATAAGGCCACCATTAAACTCTTAAATTCTATTTAAATTTTGACGTCTGAAAGAATCTGTGCAACGCTTACGAAGCAGTGTTCGAGAATCGTTTCAGAATACGGCCGGTAAACTTTGCCAAATGATTACACCTACAAGTTAGCACAGCACAATTATGCCTCGAAAACATTATTGAAAACATCTGCACCGGCGTTTAGCCTCGCTTTGATTCCTATGAGCTATGGAGGTGCGACACTACTCGATTTTAATTATGCAACTTAATATTTGAATTGCCTGCGAACCAATCGCATAACAGTATGCGATATTTAGTCGAAGTTGCACGCTCTTATGGTGACTAGCAAGATTGTTATTCACACCTACATAGAAATAACTTCTGTTAAATATAACTAACATTGCCATACTCAGAGTTAAGTGGCTACCAAGAAGTTGGTTGTTGTGAAGTTAAGTATACATTTAAATTAGAGGCTAAAGCTCTATCTGCAATTAATTTATGATATTTACTTTTATGTTGGCTATTGCATTGTAAATTCCTTTACACTAAAGATTAAATTTTTATAACTACAGTATAAGTCTTTGAAGAATTTCCGTCGTCTTGCTTCTTGGGGACTCCGTCAAATGAGAAATTTTAATGAATTCTTGCCATCTCAACATAGAGTTATGTTATCAAAACTAGAAGTACCATTGAATATTATTTATTTTCAACAATGCGTTACGCATCCCAGGTGCCTTGGGATAAGACACACAGGGTATGTGGGACTCTCTCCACATCCCTGCCCAAATGGCAAAGGGCGTGGAGCCTACCCACTAAGCCCCCTCTGGTTCCCTCGACTTCACCGCTCACCGGGGCATGGACACATACTAATATTCATCACATACCCCGATGGTGATGGTTGTGGCCCTCCTCAACGACCGTTCAGCCTCAGTTGCGCGCGGGAACCCGTGCGCGCCCTCTCTATCTCTTACTGGATGGGGACCTCACCACGTCCCTCACCCGAGACAAGCTTTGGGGGAAAGGCAAGAGCATAGGCTCGCCTTCTCCCGGTACGGCGTTGCCGAGCTGGGTTTTCGGAATTCGCCTATCTAACCGTACCTCCTCATATATGTCCATTCTATGCTAACCTCCTTTTTGTGTCTAAGTTGTCACTGTTAGCCTTAAGAGGCATTTATAGATTCACTGGGTTTGAGGTGTTTAGTATTAATCCGTTAGTCAGATTTATTCCTATTTTAAAGTTTTATTTATGAAATTGAGGTTTTTATTTTTCAATCACTAATACTTTTAGTCCTTTATGGTTCATGTTATAATGGAATTGAAATATTTAAGCCTGGTTTACATTTCGCAAATAAGGTTAGACAGTAGGGCACGACTGGAATATATTGTATGTCACTGGCGCCAGTTAGTGTTTGCTTTACTATTGGCATAATTTAAACCAGGCCAAAACTCAGAAATAAAACAAATTACTTGCCTCCCATGTCTCTTCTAGTAGCTTTATGTACAGTTAGCGTAAGATAATTAAAGCTGTGATTTAAATGAATTTTATAAAAGTGCTTGCTTGATACCGTTTAATATATTCTTTACATAATTAAAAAGCATTATGCTATTTAACACTTTCATTTTAAGTACTTTATTGGCCTTTTTATAACATTTATAAGGATTTTTCTGCTGAGGTATGCGCTAAAATAACGAAGCGACTTAATCAACAGGGGAGGAGACGCATAGAAAGAGGACACTTCGTCTACCAATGAGTCCCATGTCCTGCCTAACTTAATTCCCCTTCCTGCCTTTTCCTTATCGGAAGGGGAAGAGGACTAAAGTCCTTCTGTATGTACACTCATCTGTACGCGAAATTCATTCCACTTGACGTCCTTTGTGTGGTCGTGGTATTGCACCAGACAGAGAGTAAATATTTTTGTGTCTATTGAAAAACCTCTTAAACTTCTGGGCCGATTTAAAAAATTCTCTCATCATTAAAAAATCACTGAGTAACATAGTTTTTACTTCTTCTTCTTCTTCTTAAAGTGCCTCTCCGACTAGCGAAGGTTGGCGGTCAGTTCTCCAAATAGTTTTTACTATTTTTTTAATTCTCCGCGGACAAAGTGACGAGCAACAGCTAATCAGAAATCTTTTAAAATTTGATTTCAAGTTATGAGTTGTGTAATGCAGTTTGTCTATAATTTGCATTGGAAACAGATCTTTGATTTGGCCACTTTATACGGTAGCTGTTCTTGATAATATTGAAAAATGTAACTTACATTTAATTTACGTCAAGCACTAACATAATATTAGAGGTAAAGCTAAACCGTAAAGTAAATTTACGTTCGTTATTCCAGTTCGACAGAGCGAAGATAATTCAATAACAAAAAGAGATCATTATAAACAGCCAGCGATGAAAATTTGACACTCGGAGAGTTCTTGAATAATTTAGTAATTGTTTTTACAAATGTTATTTATGTTGAGAAATTGAGAAGGTTAGCGTAGTATAGATATATTATATGAGGAAAATAAAGATCACATAAACAAGAAAGTATTACAGCGCGCACCTTTGACTAAATTATCGCACAACTGTTTAGTCGCCCTTTCATTACTATGTTACATGGAGGCATCTCCAGATCTAGTCTCGCTTTGATTCCTATGAGCTTATATGGAGGTGCGTACACTAGTCGATTTTTAGTTGTGCTACTAAACAGTTCAATTGCCAACGAAATAATCGACAATCGCACAACAGTTGTGCGATAGTTTAGTCAAAGGTGTGCGACCGCTCTTAAAATTGAATATGGATACAAAGGTGGAAGACCGAAGAAAGTATGAATGGATTATGTGGAAGAGAATATGTTTAAGAAGCGAGTCAATTCAGATTTGACGGCTGATAAAGATGCATGGATCAGTACATACCGACCCTCCGTAGAAACAAAAGCAGGTTAAAGTTGGGCATCGGTCACTTCTCGAATACAACGGTATCCAGTGACGATTGCTCGTTTGGCACCTTTTATAAAAAAATAAATGTTGGTTGCATAGCATCGGAACATACGATACGATAACCCTGAAGCCGAGTGGTAGATCTTTCCCTAATACTTAAGTATAATAATGTATGATCATTGGTACTATAAAAAAATAAATTAGTATTGCCCACTTTTATTTATTACACTATAAAACTATACAACTCGTTGTTGCCCGCGTTATCGCGCGTGAGTAAATTTGTTTAAAGTTTTTGTACTTCTAAAAATTTTCCATCAATGATTTTAAATAGCAACAAGCTACATAAAATTCCTTGTAAGTTTTGTATGTAACTTTAATGCTCGTTAACGTTAAACATATAACTATGGCAATAGGAAGGAATTAACGTTTAGTTGTAGACAGAAAGAACGACAGTATTCATAAATATTTAGATTTATTTGGTCGTGTGTTACCAGTAAGCCAGTAATTTTCTTAATAGATTAAATATATGATTGGTAATAAAACATTGGTCTATTCATAATAAAAATGTTTATAAGGTAATAATGTAATCTTGTAGATTAAGATACTAGCTGTTGCCCGCGACTTCGTCAGCGCAGCATTCAGAGAAAAATAAGACTCGAAGTACATAATTAAATTGGCAAAATTTGAATAAAAAGATAACCGCCTACTTCACCTGTTGCCAACAGTCTTCAGCTGTAAATCATCCAAAACCACCAAACACTAACTTAAGCAAGCAACAGTGGTAGAGCCCGCTTTAACAACTTCGCACGAATAGGTCGGCTCGCCCGGAGAAATACCACGACCACGCAGAAGACAGGCGTGAAGTGGGAGCAATTCCGCGTTTCGTCAAATGAGTGTGGTGCGGGAGGCCCAACTTTAGTCCCTTTTCCTTCCCACCCTTTTTCTAATAAAAAAATGGAAGGGAAAGTGGATTTAACGGTGGAGGTGACGCACAGGAAGGGGAAATATCCTGCTTCCACCTGCATTCACCTTCAAATCAACCACAACCACCAGAAACCACCTTAATTGAACAGGTCTCCCTAAAATCACCTGCATCCACCAGCTCTTACCCTTAATCTCCCGCATCCACCTGCTTCCACTTGCATTCATCTGCAAATCAGATAAAATTAACAAAAACCACCTTAATTGAACAGGATCACCCTAAAAACCCCTGCTTCCACCAGGTCTTATCATTAGTCACCCGTATCACCGTGCTTCCACTTGCATTCGTCTACAAATCGTTTACAATTACCAGAAACCACTTTAAGCGAACATCTCCTTGCAATCATTTATATCCACCTGCACTTAACCTACAACTTACTACCTTCAAGCATCTACTAACATTTTTCGTCGATGAAAAGTATGACACACGTTATTACAAAATATGTTCTATATTTGTACAAAATTTGAGTAAAATACTTTTAACCGCTGCGGAGTTATCACGTTAACCTATAATAACAATTTCGGTGATGAAAAGTATTCCACGTGTTATAACATACTATGGTCTGTATCTATGCAAAATCTCAATAAGTTTAGCCACTACGGACTAATCGTGTAAATATGTAAATAACAAAAAACTACGTATCCCTCGGGAACCTGACATTTTTGGGGGATAACCTTATCCCACGTGTGTTCCTTACGTTCGCCCCTTTTTTCAACCTATTACCTAAAGTATTAACTTATTAGTAATCTACATAATAACAGAAATCTACTGATGCCAGATTCCAAATTTCTAAGCTCGGTAGTTTGTGAGCTGATTTTTCGGTTACCCTTATGGTTTGTGTTCGCGATATCTTCTAAACTAAGTATTTATCCAATTTAAATACTGTTAAGGACAATTTTATCCTACATTAAATACTCCTGACAACAAACGCATTT
>LD688943.1:2385567-2397408 GCA_003118335.3 Papilio memnon
AGTTTTTACGTGAATCGAATACATACAAAAATACAAATCTTTCCTCTTTATAATATTAGTATAGATTATTATTATTATATTATAGTATTATATTGTATAGTAAAAGTAAATATAGTAATATAATATAGATAAAAGCAATATATCAAAATATAAGGCCGGTCCAGAGGCCAGATCAGTCGGTGTTTGTTTGATCGAAGCGGAAGTTGGTCAAAATGCTGAAAGCTGCATTTATTGTATCATTCACTTTCTGTTTGGCGTTTGCTAAACACGAACAGTATGCTGGGTAAGTGAGAATCTATAGTTAATAGTATAATCATCACCAGCTCACTATACGTCCCCATCGAGGGGCTCGGAGCCTACCCTAAGTTAGGGTGACTAGGCCATAGTCAACCACGCTGGCCAAGTGCGGGTTGGTTGACTTCACACATCTCTTTGAAATTCTTCGCCGATATGTGCAGGTTGCATCACGATGTTTTCCTTCACCGTAAGAACGTCGGGTAAATTATGTACATATGAAAATTCGAAAAATAGAAAATCAAATTGGTACATGGCGGGATTCGAACCCAAGACCTGTAGATTACAAGTCAAGTGCTTAAACCACTGAGCCACCGACGCTCCTCGTAATAGTATAATAGTTAAAATTAAATTAAGCCTGATAACTGGCTCAGGGGTTTGAGCACTTGACTTGTAATCTAAAGGTCCTGGGTTCGAATCCCCCATGTACCAATGGGATTATCGAATTTCGTACATAATTTACCAGACGCTCTTCCGGTGAAAGAAAACATCGTGATGAAACCTGTAGATATCGGTGAAGAAATTCAAAGATATGTGTGAAGTCAAACAATCCTCACTTGGCACCTTACTTAGGGTAGACTCCGAGCCCCTTAGTGGGGACATATAGTGAGCTTTGAAACTATCCATCGTGTAACGTATACATTTTTTCAGCCATGTACTCTACGAAGTGAAAGTGTCAGATGCACAGCAAGCGCAAAAAGTACACGCATTGGAGAATGTAGTGGGCATAGACATGTGGTCGTACGCGACTCCTGCTAGACCCGGACTTGTGTTGGTCGCTGGTTCCATGAGGGATTACTTCCATAATCAAGTCAATGCTGCTGGAGCTACCTTCAAAATTGAAGTCGAGAATGTTGTTGAGTAAGTAATTAATGAAAGAATTTTTGAAATCGGTCTAGTAGTTTTTGAGTTTTTTCAATACATACAAAAATACAAAAACACCAATCTTTCCTCTTTATAATATTAGTGTAGATAACAAAATAACAGTCTGCTATAGATATGTGATTTAAAAATCTAACAGGATGTTGCAGAAGGAAGATGAACTTCTATCTGCAGCAGTAGCGCACAGCAATGGAACCGACAATCGGCTCTCCTTTAACGTTATCCACCGTTACGCAGCGGTAAGTTATATCAAATAAAATGGGTTTCTCCAACTAAAACGTTTATCAAGACTATAAAAATGAATTGCCTATATGTAGTAAAAACGCTATTAAAATTGATAAACTCATATCTGTTTCCGCTTACTTTTTCAACAAATTCGATTTCCGTCAGATATAAGTAATCTAGAATTTTACCAAATGGACATCTAACTACAGCTAGTTACTCGTTTACTTCTAGTTTTATTATCTGACATTGTAAATAATTCAATAACCAATTCATAAAGATATATTATTTAATTTTTATTTCAGTCTTGTTAACTAAATTAATTTTGAGTCGTGTAGGTTCTAAGTATAAAATAATCAGTCTAATTAAATTCTGTCGTTTTAAGGTCGATGCTTATCTTACTAACTTGGCTCGGCAATACTCGACTGTAACAGCCGTTTCTGGAGGAAGAAGTTTCGAAGGTCGCGACATTAAATACTTGAGGATATCAACAACCAACTTCCAGGTAAGTAAATCTTAGGGAACTAAATGTTCAACTGATAGTCTCAAAATTTTTGAATTAATTGTGACTTTGATTTCAGAATAACCGTAAACCAGTAATTGTGCTCCAATCTTTACTGCATGCACGTGAATGGGTGACTTTACCAGCGGCTTTATACGCCATTAGAAAATTGGTTGTTGACATCACAGACAGAGATTTGGTTAACAATATTGACTGGATCATCCTACCCATCGCCAACCCTGATGGTTACGAATTCAGCCACACAAACGTACGTACCTTTAAAGGCTAAGAGATAATTTAATAACTAGTACTAACTAACTTAGTAACATATTCTCTTGTTTTCAGACTCGGTTCTGGAGGAAAAACCGTTCAACCGGCCACATGGTCGGCAACATTTGCCTCGGAGTCGACCTGAACCGTAACTTCGACTATCGATGGGGTACTTTGTCAAGCAACTCTCCTTGTTCCGACACTTTCCACGGCAGAGGTCCCTTCTCCGAACCCGAAACTGTTGTTCTCCGCAACATCATCCTGGAACTCAGGAACCGTATTGAGTTATTCATTGACATCCACAGCTTCGGCAGTATGATTCTTTACGCTTACGGTACTGGTGACCTGCCCGCTAATGCTTTAACTCTTAACGTCGCTGGTGTAAGAATGGCACAGGCCATAGACGCTGTCAAATGGTCATCCAAACCCAGGTACCAAGTTGGAAACTCGGCTCTAGTCCTATCGTATAGGGATTCAGGAAGTGCGAACGATTACGCTCAAGCGGTTGGAGTTCCTCTGGCGTATACTTATGAATTGCCAGCACGCGCTAACTCAGGTGGTCTGAATGGTTTCCTCGTTGACCCCGCCTTCATCGAGCAAGCTGGAAGGGAAACCTGGGAAGGTATCAAGGCTGGTGCTAGATTCGTTCTGCAGCACACCAGAAGCAACAAACATTAGTAAACTGAATACTGACTTAATTAAATTATTTAAACAACGCACATATTTATTTTTTGGTTTCATTTCTATTATTCTAATCATTTCGTACAGCGATAAAAAGAAAATTTTAATTTGATTACAGTATCAAGTACAATCATTTCTTGGTTTGAATTAAGTCGTCTGAACCACGGGTTTTTACAGCCGGGTCATCAGCACCAAAACACAATACTGTATTGTTAAATCTCCCTCTCTCTCGCTCTAATCGGCACTTAAAGCAAGACGACTATGTACATCATTATTTATTAACGTTATCGAATGTCGATAGTTAGTGTAAGAACATCACTAGTGTAAGCCAACATCTTCTGAATGGTAATGCGCTGTAAGCCGAGTGCTCAAACTTCTCAATGAATTTAGATTAGCATTGCATCCGTGCTGCAGACTTGGAGAATTATTATCCCTGGCCTTGGATTTATTATAACGTCTTGAATTATCATATTAATTGTATGCGAATGCAATTCAATCTACTACATAATATACGAGTATTGTTTTTAAATAATAAATAAAGAAGGGAAATGCGTTAATATTAGGGGTAGGCCTAGAAAGAGATGGATGGATTGGAAAAGTGCCATGATAAAGAAAGCCGTGCAGGCGTCATGGCGATCGTCAGTGGAATAAGGACAGGAGATAGAAATAGCAATCATTTGTAAACATATTTCATAATTTGATTGCTATTAAAAATACGCAGTGCGCAAATATATAATATATGCCCAAACTAAATTCAATATGTCGATGTTGAACTAGAAATTGCTCTAACAGTGAATCTAATGACGTATAAAACAATAGAACAAGTCGTTCGCGATAAAGGTATACACATGCACACATCCATACACACGAGGCCTGTCAGTAAAGAAAAGGTGAATATTCTCATATTTACGTAATATTCGATTCGTCGATCTTCAATCCTAATATAATGGGATTCTAAAAACCATTTTTATTGAAAGTAAATCCAGTAATTCCGAACAAATCTGAATATTTTTCGAGTAAGTGACGAATAAATTGTTTAAATTATTCCACATTATTGAATATTGGTCTCGTTCTTAATTATCAATTTTATTTTTATTAAATGGTAGCTGTTACTCGCGACTTCGCCAGCGTAAAATAAAAATAAATATAAAAATATAGCCTATGTTACTAACAGATAAATTACCTTTCTAATGGTGAAAGAATTTTTTAAATCGGCCCCGTAGTTTTTACGTGAATCGAATACATACAAAAATCCAATAATACAAATCTTTCCTCTTTATAATATTAGTATCGATTTAAAATATAATTAAAAACATCTAGTAATAACATAGCTTTTTAATGGCAAAATATTTTTTATTATAGATTCAGTAGTTTTAGAGTATACTTACAAAATACAAATCATTCAAGATTAATAATAAAATACAAGATTTAAAAAGTAATAATTTGACTAACGGTTTAAAGATAATTTCCTTTAGATTATTATATGATTTTACACATTTTAATAAAGTTATTTATTCTCTAAACAAAACAATGGGAAACCAGTTTTGATTGAAATTAATTTCGATTGAGATCAAAAGACCGAAAACAAAACTTTGAACGGTAATTGAGAACAATTCCGAAGCCGTCAAAATTTAATTATAATAACAAAACAATGAAAACGGTCACTATTTTTAGATATTAATTTTTTAATATAAATATGATTAATTTTAATGCATTACTTAAGTAGAAATCTTATCTAGTCCAGTCAATTTAGACATTTAAAGGTAAAATATTTCTCAAAAACCACACGAGATTGATGGGAACTTTTCAATAATGCAAAGATTGACTTTCTATCGAATCTAAACGGAGTTAAGTTTTATATTTTACAACTAAACAAGACACTTGTAAACTATTATATTTGACGTTTTAGTTTTAACAAAATTATAAAACATGCATTTCCAACAAGCGATTCAACATTTTGCTTGTCATATCGTCATAGAGGTAACTCGTGTTTGGAGTGCTTATGTTGACTGAACACATAATGCACGCCTTTCTACGGCTCAAGTCAGCTTTTCACATTCCGAGAATAGATGGCGACCATGACCGGAATATATTTACGGAGCTCGCCTTTAAATGTATGGCAAATTGACAAATGGAATCCCTTAGCGGACATTTTTCCTTTTTATTAAATTTACCAAATAAAATTAATTTTAATAACTGGCAGTTGTCAAATTTGTTTCGATGATTTTAAAACGAGCTGTTGCCCGCAAACTTTGTAAGCGCAAAGTTGGACCACCCTTTACGCCATTTTGACAGCGCGGAAATTTAAAAAAGTAGCCTATATCCCATGTCAGCTACCCTCCAGTGAAAGTCCCGTCGAAATCGGCCAAGCCGTTTTGTAGATTACCCGGAACAAATGGGGCTTGCTGACAGACAGACAATTTTTTTTTAAAATGCGATTATCGTTATCAGCAACGCAAATATATCTTCCCGAAATCTGTAATTTTTCTTTTGATATTACAAACAGACACTCCAATTTTATTATATCTAAAGAAGATATAGATTAATTGCTAAGTGCTGATTCAATTCCACTCATTAACAATAGAGGGCGCTGTTAAATAATCGTCATCAAGTAAGCGAAATTTTCTTGCCGTAAAATTTAAAAAACGCCCTCTTATTTTTTTTTGTAGAGTCGTAAAACACACCAGTGGCGATTTTATTTCCTTAAAATTGCTTATTAATGACAATGTTTTTTGTATTATTTTATTTCTTAGTTTGTTTTCTATGTACTTACTTACCTTTTCAAAACATCCACGTGATGTGAAGTCAGTTAACACGAGACTTCCATTACAATGCGAGGGTTATTTTTCCCGCGGTGACAGGTTTTTCGCTGCCGAAAGACTATTCTTATTTAATGGATTGGTTTATTTGCTTTCACATTCTTTATCTATTTGTATGTAAATGACCCGAGAGGATTCTACAAACATAAATACGACAATCCAGTACTTTTATGTTTTATTTTATTAGAGAATTAAAAATATGGTTATATTTTTCATTGTAGGTAAAACGGTCGATTACTGGAACATTAAAATGTGTAGCCATCTTTACCTTTAAATTCCATTAAAATTTTGACGTCTGATAGATTATAAGCGACGATTACGAAACGAAGTTTTTAATATTGGTTTTTAGTATTCGACCGTATACGACATCAAAATTATTTTTCCCTGAGAATTCTGCAAGATTTACGTAAGACTTTCTGTCCCCGTGTCGACATTGTTACTTCCGGGGAAAGCGTTCCTCGTAATATTTCAGGAAAGGACCATTATGAAGGCCTATATCCGTAGGCGCGTCCTACCGGCAATCAACACCGGGAAATGAGTAAATATCCTTAGATTTGAAATATTTTATAGTAACTGTTCTCTTTATATTATCAAACTTATAATATAAATTCGAAAATTTAGATCATTGGATGGATGGATGTTTGTTAAAGTTTTTACCCTAAACGGCTGAACGGATATCGATGAAATTTGGCATAGATGTAGAGCATAGTCTAGAATCACATAGGCTACTTTTGTTTTTTTTTTTAATTCCATGCTATAGTCGCCGATGACAGGTAGTAATAAAAATAATGTACAATAATGCAATAATTAGAAGAAACGAAAACTTTGTTCCAAAAATATACCCATACTAGCTGTTCCCTTGCGGCTTCATCCGCGTGAAATCATAAAAAAATTATTTCATTGTTTACCTACATTTGTCAAATTATCAATTGGAAATGTCAAAATAACATGACATGATGACAAACCATGGCCTTCTTGCTTCTTTGATGTTGGCAGCAACTTATGATCTCTTTCCCACATTAGAGTTTTTATCCAAATATTTACCCCTTAAGTTTAATGGCATGAAAATATATAGCCTAAAGCGTGACGTAAGTGTAAGGCTTTTTATTAAAAAAAGGATAATTCAAAAATATGCTGTAATTGCTGACATCTTAGGCAACAAAGAAGTGTGTGTTCACGATTTATTATATTAGTATAGATAACCTGTTTAATGGTTTTAGAATTTATAGGGGACAAAAATTATAGTATTTTTTTATAATCGTATTGTATTTAAATATTTAATCTAAGTAAATTTTTAATTCAAGAGCTCTATAAAATACTTTTTACAAACCCGTAACGAAAAATATCTGAAATCTTGTTAGATTTTCGCAAAATAAACCGCACAGTTCCTTGGCTCTCGCATAAAATATTCATTCCGTGTACTTATTTATAGAGGTTAAGGGAAAAGTCGATACAGGAGAAATCCCGCATTGTTTTTACTTTACCACGAAAACAACGTTAAATCTAAGGATTTACTAGTTTATCTAAAGAGTATCTTATTTCAATAACAGCAGATATAAAATAGAAAGAAACAAAAATTATAGTGCGGCCGCCACCGCTCCGGTTGACAAGTTTGTAAAAGTGCCATCTAGTGACATTAAAGGAACAGTATTAATTCCTCTTAGATATTAATTACCCTTTTAATTTTATAGTAAACTAACTGTTGCTCGCGACTTCGCAAGCGTGAAATAAAAAATAATAGCCTTTGTTACTCACTGATGAATTACCTTTCCAACGATGAAAAATTTTCAAAATCGGCCTTTAGTTTTTGAGTTATTTCAATATTTTTTACTTGAACTATTACTATGAACATCATCAATATATTTATAATCTTTAAATACAATTTTACTGACCTAATAGCAACAGCAATAGAAAAGTCTCATATATTTAGGCCGAATAATGTTTGCACTGCCTCTATTGTAGTTAAATAAATCCAAATATTAAGAATCTATCATCGAGTTCGGCTCTATGACTTCATTACTCTTTAATTTAATTCTTAAGGCCAGCCCTACCCAGGAAATCAGAAAAATAGGCACTTTTCAATGTAAATTCTATCGAGCTGGTTCAATGTATAATCTTGAAAAAAATAATGTGCGTAGATGGATATTTAAATTAACATATTATCCGAATACATTTTTATTTATTGGTTCCATTTGTAAGAAAAAAAAATAGCGAAGGCCTTTGAGAAACGTTTAAACTTAGTTATCTTACTTACCTACTATAATCAATTTTAGAATACATACCTTTATCGTATTTATCAAAGTAAATCTTATGGCTGTCTGCAAACCCCTTTTTTGTAACTGTCTCGATCTCCGATGACTTGGAAAATCATTATCAATATATCAAAACGATATTTCCTTGATGTTGAACAAAGATTAACGAAAGCGGATGTAACCAAGACGGAAATTAAATTAATTCTAACTTGGAAGTTGTAATGAACTTCGGTCGGTTTCAAATTATCTATATTAAAGTTGACTAACTTTGTTTAAGTACTATTGATTACGTAAGGAATGTGCTTTCCTTATTAAATAAGGCGAGGGAACTAAAACTCCATTAGTATTGGATAACAGTTATGGCGTTGGAATGTGATTTTGTTTCAAATACTTTAAATTTCGGAAAGACTTTAATTTGAAAAACGAATATGCTTCTGAGATGACTCTATTTATATTTAAACACTAGCTGTTGCTCGCGACTTCGCCCGCGTGAATATAAAAAATATAGCCTATGTTACTCACAGATAAATTACCTTTCTGACGGTGAAAGAATTTTCAAAATCGGCCCAGTAGTTTTTGAGTTATTTCAATACATACAAAAATACACAAAATACAAATCTTTCCTCTTTATAATATTAGTATAGACTAGCTGTTCCCTTGCGGCTTCATCCGCATGACATTATAAAAACTTTATTTTATTGTTTACATTTGTCAAATGTCAAAATTCAAATGCACAAATGTCAACTAAGGCCTTTGACATTGACAATCTTGCTTCCTTGATGTTGGCAACAACTTATGGTCTCTTTCCCACATTAGGACATTTATTTACCCCTAAGTTTAATAGGGTGAAAATATTTACCCTAAAGCGTGACGTAAGTGTAGGGCTTTTTGTTAAAAAAAGAATTATTCAAAAATATGCTGTAATTACTGAGATCTTACGCCACAAATAAGTGTGTGTTTACGCTTTATATTAAGTATAGATTTCTTTAAAATCCTATTAAAAATTGCTATTGATATATAAGTTGGTAATTAAGTAATTCTGAATGTAACTTGATTTCGTTAAAAAGTAACATAATAAAACTACTAGATGGCGCTGTCTTTAAAAAATTAATTTGGCTCTATCCACCAGTTAATTTTTTTAATCTGCGTAATAATAGATTGTTTTAGCGTGATACAAGTTTTTGTGGATAAACTTTTTTCAAAGTTTCTACAACAACCAACACCCTTTAGAGAGGAGAGCGTTCAGAGGGCCTTCTAATTAAACTTCAGCTGTTTTGTGGCGCGCGTTAATTGAGGTATTCATTATTACGCTTTAATCTGAATTTTCGTCCGCATCAGAAATAACGCGGGAAAGCAAATTCTGCGAGCGATTAAAAACTTTCTTTAGTGTTAAAAAAACCGATTAAGGTATTAATATTCCTTACATCCACACTCATAAGTCCAAATAAGGGAGAGTCTCTTTAGTGTCTATAAATTGACCTTGAGTGAGAAATTAAACACAAAATCTTCTAATCTTATTTAATATGCTTCTTAGATTATTTTATTACAAATTTACAGCAACAACTGAGACGGCTCTCCATACATCATCAGCTATTGTTTGAATTTCTTCTCTAGGTACAATCACTCCATCTTGACCTCTTGGTACTGCATCTATATTAAAAGTAAATAGTACTCCGCCATTTCTCATATAATCAGTACTTGTTCCTGACGCCCTATCTCCGTAAGCCACTGATGCTATGTCCAAATCATAATTATCCTCCATAGCGTCAATCATTTTCATTCCTAAAATATGATGTTGGGCAAACATACCACTTGCAGCTCTTTCATATTGCCAAGGATAAGATATAAAACCACCATTATTTTGCAAAGAGATATAAGCACGAATTCTTCTACCATATTCTTCATGTAATGATTGTATTAAACGAGTTTCGACTTCAGAAAATGCACCAGTGCCACCATAAATGTGACTGCATGGACTTGAACTTGAATCTGAATTGAGCCAATCGATGTCGAAGTTACGATTTATATTGACACCGGGACAAATGGCGCCTAAATTGCTTCTAGTGCTTCTGGATTTCGTCCATAAACGTAGCTGAAAATGAGAAGTTACTTTAGTTATATAACCTCAAATCATCTAGTATTATTGAGTACTTCTATATTAGTATCAATTTCGATACTAAAATAAACACTTACATTAGTATGGGTATATTCATACCCATCAGGATTTAATACAGGAATAACAATCCATTCGAAGTTATTAAGAAATCTAGTATTATTACTTTCTAATAGTTTATTAATAATATTCAACGATGAAGGTATAGTAATCCATTGTCTCGGATTGATGCCTGCTTCTATTATTATAATAGGTTTATTGACTGTTGGTGTTAGGTTTGTTAGCTTTATGTATACTAGAGGTCTTCCTTCAGCTGTAGTACCAGCTTCTATTACACTTAAATTTATCTCCGTCGAGTTTTCATATGTTGTTTCAAGTGCTCGGATATAATCTAGTATCTGGAAACAAAATAAAATTACTGACCATTCTTTCAAAATGTAACGTCTATGGTTAGTGTTAAAAAGTATCACTAGATGCCGCTGTTACTCAGTTGTCTGTTAATAGATAATAGATGGCGCTAGTAGTTTCAAATTGGTTCAATAACTAATGTGATTGGTCGGAAAAATTACTATCATGATTTTGAATATATCTGATAAGAAACATACCTGTGAATAACGATAGTAATCCGTAAAAGTAAATGTGTTATTATCACCACTTCTTAACATGTCCGAGGACGTTTCCTCTATCGTCGATAGATACCTGAAAATTTGATAACTCTATTGGTTATTCAATAAGTAAGTCACCCTTCATGTCATGCGTTTTGGAATTGAGAAAGAAATAAGGAAGACTTCCTTGTACATATTTCCAGTGAAACTTTAAGCCAGAGCAGAATGATTTCTTATACATTTCTAATCAAAGAAGAAAACAAGACTCAAAACTGTGGGAAAACCCATATTGTGTGCTTAATTACAAGATAAGATAAATTAATAATTAAGAGATAAGATAAATAAATAACAAATTTATCAGGAAATTTGTGCTGTAATGTGGTTTGAGATAACATTGATAAAATTATTATGTAAAACACATGGGCCCTTCAATGCCGTCTTTCGATTGCTATAACTCAAAAGAGACGGTTAAAAAAGTGAAAAGTTAGAAAAGGGAGTACCGAGATAACGAAAGAGAGATCGATCTGGAGAACGAAAATCAGGTCTAACTCTACATTAGTGTAATAAGGACAGAGATATAACAGGACTTGAAGAAATGCATGGAAATTACGTCTCAATATTTAACTTACTTGTAAACATCGTCGATGTAAATATCTTTTGCCACACCTAGTTCAGTAAGTCTCTCTTCGAACCAATCCCTCTGTGCCGGAGGTACCATAGCCTGACCAACCGTGTTATACTCGAGAGATGGTTTACGCCAGTAATCAATAAATTCATTTTTAATCCTGTTGAAATTATCTTCTTGTTCTGCACTATTTAATTTCACATTGTAGACTTTATAACTGAAAAAAGGAAACAGAAATGCCTTTTAACATTTGATATGAGAAAAGGTTTTAAGGAATGATAGGAATGTCTAAGCCAAGAAAAGAATCACATCTTAAATAGACACAAACCAATAGATAGATTTTTATGACTTTCGCAGATCTTTTAGAGGACCAATAGTCTGTGAGCTGTTATTTTAAATAACATTTGTTTCAGCTCAGTTATAATACATGAGCCATGTTCACAGGCCGACAGAAGTGATGCGGTAGTGTGGAAGTAATCACGTTTCTCGCAAACAATATATCTATACTTCTATACTAATATAATAAAGCGTAAACACACTGTTGTTGTTGCAATTTGTTGCCTAAGATGTCAGCAA
>LD688943.1:2410946-2421872 GCA_003118335.3 Papilio memnon
AATTGCTGATCTGTTACTTAAGGTGTTTACATAGTGAAATATTCATATAAAGATATAGATATAACAGTACGAATAAAAATATCCCCTTTTCATCACCAAATAACCGGAAATTGCTGAGAACAGTCAGTTAATATTTAACAGAGTTGGCGCTTTTAGTAGTTGAATGAATAAGCTTTAATAAAAAGCTTTCACAATATAGTTATATAGCTTTAACGGCTATTTGAGCACTAACATAATCAAACTTTCTTGAGTCACAATTATAAATCAATTTATGATAATATAAATGACGGAATTAAAAAATCTAAGCAGACTATGTTCCACATCTCTGCCAAATTCATCGAGATGCGTTAAGCGTAGATACGTGACAAACTTCCATCAATCAATACATTAAAACTGTGGCATTTCTAATCTATACTAATATAATAAATCGTAAACACACACTACTTTGTTGCCTAAGATGTCAGCAATCAAAGCATATTTTTGAATATTTATTTTTTTAATAAAAAGCCCTACACTTACGTCACGCTTTAGGCTATATATTTTCACGCCATTAAACTTAGGGGGTAAATATTTTGGATAAAAACTCTAATGTGGGAAAGAGACCATAAGTTGCTGCCAACATCAAGGAAGCAAGATTGCCATAGTAAGGCAATTGGTATTTTGACATTTGTAATTGAGAATTTGACACATATAAACAATAAAATAAAGTTTTTATAATTTCATGCTTATGAAGCCGCAAGGGAACAGCTAGTATTAAAATAAGATTAAAAATATTAATCCTCAATTTACAGTAAGCTTCTAGGAAATTAATAATATTGAAATTCCTTCATACATTTGATTCCTGACGTAAAAATTGGAATATTTCACAAAGGAAAAGAGGAGATTGACCTTTTGATTGTCTATTAAATATACACTTTATCCTTGTCGGTTGACAGGACGTTTATACAGGACTGTAGGTACTGTAAGGTACATATAGGTACAAAAAGTTTCTGGAGCTTTGTATGCATATTTATGCACCTGACTATTGCTAATAAAGTATGCTCCGAGCCTATGAGCCTACGAAGTGCGTATATAAGCTGATATAACAAGGGTATTATAACGTGTTCGATATAAAATTAAAATTACGATGTAGTGAAGTTTGAAGGGCATTTTACAACTTCGTTTAGATTATAACTAAGTTAGTTGTAATAATTTAGTGTGATAAAAGTTAGCTAATTTAGTTTTAACATCCCGCACGACCCGTCCGATGTAATTATAATTTCGTTATAAATAATGTTTATCTACGCTACGGGATAATTTAATTTCACATCCGAGCAAATTATAATAGACAAATAAATTAACTTTCAACACTAATTATAACTTGATAAATTAACACCTAGAATATTAGCTTAAATCTACTCTATACTAATATTATAAAAAGGGAAGATTTGTATTTTTGTATGTATTGAAATAACTCAAAAACTACTTGACCGATTTCAAAAATTCTTTCACCATTAAAAAGTTACCTTATCAATGAGTAACATAGACTACATTTTTTAATTTCATGAGGGCGAAGTCGCGAGGAACTACGTGGTATAATACGATTCAAAATGTATGGCGGCTCCTGAGTTGCAGAGATCGAATGCCGTATACCTGATTGCCATTCAACAGCTTATAAACTTAAGAAATGATATGTGTTTTATAATCTCGTATCACTAACGTTCGCCCGCGACTCCGTCCGAGTGGCATTAAAAAAACAAAAGTGGGTAGCCTATGTGTTCTTCCAGGCTATCCTCTACATCTATGCCAAATAACATTGAGATATGTTCAGCAGTTTAGGCTACAAACTCTAATAAACATCCATCTAAACTTTCGCATTTATAATATTCGTAAGAAGTGAGATAGTTAATTTAACCAATAAAATTCAGAAAAAAGACATATCGATAATCTATACAATTATTTTTAAACAAACTTCAAAATAATTTGAACGTTGTTCCGATTGAAATTAAAAAAGTTCGTAATAATCGGTGCAAAAGAAAACGCCGCGAAGCATTAATAAAATAATCAACCAAATTGAAATCTGGAGCCACGCCTCCGCGATCACAGGCCGACGAAATCGTATAACAAAATTATTAGAGCTAAGAATTTTGTATACTTCGCTGATTTATAACAAGGTCGTTATTAAAAGGGAATAATTTAACGCTGGTTATTTTCATAAACAATTTTATAATAAAGAAAACTGAAGTCCAACAATAGTTGGTAGTGAAAATATGACAATAAGAAATAAACGTTATGTGTGAGGCTTAATTTTAAACCTTTTGTAATTTGTAATTCCTACCTACCCTACTATGTGATTGATTACAGATGAAGGAGCCAGAGGCCTAATTTTAGTCCCTTTCCCTTCCTATCTTTATCTTATAGTTTGTCAAAAACCTATGTCGTATTTTAAATGCCTGATTTTAAAGTAGTAAAGGTCAATTCCTCTGTTTGTAGGTCCCCTCCTCAGGAATTAAAGAGTAATTTGAAAAGCAGTATTATTGTTCATCGACAATAGCTTTGAACGATTTCTCTAACACAATAGAATTGTTCGTTTCGGATGTTATCGAATTGGGTCAAAACATTCATTTGATGTTTTCCTGAGGCTTGGTTCTTTTACACCAAGAAAAGTCTTTAGTTTTGTTTTGATGAAATATTTCCCATTAGTAGTTAATTCATGATGTTTTGAATGTAAATATTTATTAAAAGTAATGCATAAAATTAATAAATAATAATAATTACTTCGCGGGATATGCAAAAGTTGTACCCAGAGACGTGGTTGTTGATGTCGTTATTGGTGAATTGTGCTGACATTTCCTACAATCAATATGATTGGACCAAGTCATGTCATATTCACTATCCGTATAATTACAAGCAAATGGCTTGATACAGCCCCTTGGTTGATTATCTCCGAATATTGTACAGATTTTCTTTAAATACCAACTGTCTTCGACTTCAAATATCGTATTCCTAGGTCCGATTTCCACAAGAGGACTCGCATCTATACCAATTTGGTGGTACTTCGAAGCGGCGAAACTAGCTAGAGATCCCTTAGTTATGATGCAATGTCTCAACCTTTCTGTGTCCAAACCGGTGTCACAAATGCATACTTCATTCGAATTACCTGTGAAGAAAAAATATTCAGCTACTAGCTTCTGTAAACTTTGTATAAATTATACACCTCGTAAAATTTTACGCTTTGTATACTTTGTACAATTTGTGTAGGGCAAGTTTTTTTTTATACAATAAGGTGGCAAACGAGCAAGCAGCCACCTAAATCCTTCGAAATGGCGAAGAGACCGCTACCCATGAACATCCGCAATTGCAGATATGTTGCGTATCCTAAATCGACGGAGGAGACGCACATAAAGAGGATGCCCCTTCCTATGCGTCTCCTCCACCGTCAAATCCACTTTCCCATCCAAACCTTTCCTTATAAGAAAAGGGTGGAACGGAGAAGGGACTAAAATTGGCCCTCCGGCTCCACACTCATCAAACTGTACGCGGAATTGCTCCCACTTCACGCCTTTTGTGTGGTCGTGGTATTGCACCGGGCGAGCCGGCCCATTCGTGCTAGGATGTCAAAGCGGGCTCTACCATTGGGTAAGAGTTATTTCAAATGTATATCGCTTGCCAAGCTCAACCATTCACTTCTTTACTAGTACTCGTAGTTAATTGAACCAAATACAACTACAATGGGTTAATACTTTAATATCCACTACGCCACGTTGAATTTGTTCACTTTGATCTTTGAATCTCTTTGCAGATTGTATCACAATATTTTACTGTTAAAATTTATGTTATGTAAAACTACCTTCAGCTTCACACTTCAGGAACTGCGCTTGAAGGAACGTGTTAAGCCTTAATTCGTTAAGCGCACACATTTGAGGTACAGTATACCTGCCACTTCCTAGCAGGTAGTAATCCACTACAACCTCACCCCCTATGTTATCTATCAGCCAGGGGTAAGTCTTGCTGAAAAACTTGGTATCTTTATATACATCTCCGTACACTGAAATTACATATGTACAATGTATTTGAAAAAATATATTAAAAAACAATACTAGTATTAAAATCATTTTTATAGATTATTTAATATTGTTTTGTGTGATAGATAATTAATAGAAATGAACGAGTATACACGTGTAGCAAAACTTATATCCTTGTTTGATGGTATTTTACTAATTAGTTAGATATTTTTATAGCCTATAATATTTTTTTTATAATGACGAACTCTGAGTAAAAGAATTTAGGGTTCGTCATTGTAGGTAATATATGGTATAGACATTATTGCGTACTTTAAAATACATACTTCATTTAAAATTATATTCAGTGCCGCCGTTAGAGTAGGGCGTAGGGCGCCCAGGGCTCCTAAGGGGCGTTAGTCTTCAAATTGCTCTCACATAATACTCTTAATGTATTCATGGAAAGAATCATCATATAATCAGAGCCGGTTCTAGCCCTACTAGCGCCCTGGGCAAGGTTTCTATGACGCCCTTTCCATGACTAAGGTAAAGGGCGTTAAGAGTATTAGGTGACAGTTATTCAAAGACGTGGCGCCTCTTTTAGTCAGACGCCCAGGGCGTTCGACTACGCCCTAGCTTATGGGTCCTATTTAAAAACGTAGTTGATTGTTTTCTAATTATTCTGTAATTTTTTTTATCTATTTATACGAAGCCTGGACAGTTTATTTATTTTTAAAATTGTAAAAAGTATAAGAAAGAATTCAAACACAACAATTTACAGTATTCAGCAATAAAGTGTAACATTAAAGAAAATGTCGCTGCGAGACGCTCAGTATGACAATAAAACAATTTTATGTCGTTCGCGTAATAACACTTTACGACTCCAATGGCAATTTGATATTTAGAAAACAATATTGCAATTAATTATATATGTACTAGCTATTACCCGTGGCTTCACCGAGTTATAACCTAAAACATAACGGGACCAAAACGAAACACACTAAAATCACACACGCATGTGTACCACAATAAATAAAAATTAACAAACAATACAAATTAAATTAAAAAAAATGTACTTATAAAATTTATGTAAATACCAAAAGGATCTAATTCGATCAGCGAAACAATTTTTGATCGAATAATTTGAAATATTCAATGAAAAATATTCCATCCCTTGAAATCCTTCACTTCCTAAAAGTTAGACAAACAAGGATAATTACTCGTTCTGCTCACTGCTCACCCCACTTTTAAAATTCGATTTGTTGGAAGCGATTAGAAGGAGCGACGATTCAAACAGCCATTCCCAAAGTTTGCGAAATAATAATCACTGCTACGGCACTTGTGATTTAATGTCTGCTATCCCATTATGTGGGGCCACGAAAATAGCGTATCATGTCCAGTCATACTTTATGTCCGACTTCATTAATGTAAGATATTTTTTATAAACATTAAAATAAAACCCGTTAACTTCTGTTCTAATATCAAGATAACTTAGATCATATACTCGCAAGTACAAAAGTTTAGATGAATGGATGTTTGTTAGAGTTTATAGCTTAAATGGTTGAACAGATATTGATGAAATTTGGCATAGATGTAGAACGTTGTCTGGAAGAACACATAGACTACTTACTTTTGTGTTTTTAATACCACGGTGACGGAGTCGCGGGCGAAAGCTAGTTTAAAAATATATTTTAAAACGTTTCACTTATTCCGGAGAAATATACGTATTGATTGACATTTGCTATTCAAAACCGGTCATTTAACGTGGGTCCTTAGAGTAAATAAAACTGGAATTATTAAAACACACATAAAAAAACATATCTATGTACTTAGATTTAGCCATTTCTATGGCCCCCATCTTTCGAAGCGTTTTATGAGTCGAAGACGAGCATTTAGGAGGATTAATGGTGTTATCCTTCATTCGATAATTTCGAAAGGGCGTCCTCGATTGCTTACAATTGTCTTCAAAATCAATATCTACTTGAAATGTTTTAGTTTTTTTTTATCCGACTCACATTATTTAAAAATGTACGTAAAAGATAGCGTCGTAACTGGTAGTTTTACTCGCGAATAGTTTAAATGGAATTTGTAAAGTGTGGTTACCCATATTTCAAAATATACGTCGTTTGTAAGGTTAATATCAAACGACAAATTAAAGGTTTTCCCCATCTACGTTTTAATATTAACCATATTTTAAAGGTAATAAAAATTTGTGAACACAATAATTAAAATTAGAAATTAGCGCCATCTATATATCAAATATAAATCTTTTTTGATTTTATGAAGATGAAATGTTCGTAGCTGTCGCTGTTCAACAATAGATGGCACTGTTAAAAATAAATCGTTCACAATTTACATGGCCAACTTTTGGAACATTTATATTTGAGGCAACTGCTGCCTAGTTACTATTTTCCATCAAAGAACTGTTAAATTAAAGTATTTTTAATTAAGATTTTACTGAACGATTTTAAATAAACCAGTTTTGCATAGCGCCATCTATTGCTGTAATAGAAGTTCAACATTTGTATTTCCGCGTTCCAATAATAGATGGCAGTTTATAAAATTAATAATTTTTAAGATGACATTAAAAGCGAGCACGAAAATTAACGAGAAAATATTCATAACGTCATTTACAAAATTTTGCATTAGATTTGTTGGAGTACTTTACGTCCGATAGAGGCGCTGCGGGATTTTTTTAAGTATTTATTTAGCGATATAATCACCGACTTTCTTATTATTTCCTTCATGTATGATCTCTTTACTGCTAAAACAGCTTTATTTTTTTAATTTCGTAGAATCAATATTTCCTAGAGTTCAAAATGAATGAAAATAAAATTCACCGTGAATAGCTCGCATTGTTCGGCTGGGTTACAGGCGTGAGAGTGTAACCTAAATTAATTTATGTTTCAGGCCAATGTAAAACTGAACTGCAGTCGAGTTTAGCATAGTTTAAACTCCACAGTTATGTTCAGGAGAACTTACTTGGTATATGTTATGTAGATGTGCATGCAAGTTTACAAGTCGCACCCCAATGCTATACTGAACAACTGAAGTCTTGTTTGTAGTTTACCAATATACAGTTTGGTTCCACTATTATTTTTCTATTGTCACAAACAGAGTAGAATTTCCCTTCGCTCTTAATACTCTTTAATATACCAGCTTAATGAATAAAAATCTAGAACGCAACATTAAAACCTAGAGACAAAAATAGAGCACATTTATGTATAACAAGATTCAAACTTAATGCAGGCTCGTGATATCTAGTCGATGTCAGGAAAATTATAGGAAAGCATGCGCAGAACTTTGCCCTGTCCCTGCATCAGTTAAAATAATTTTTTGAGCATCGTCTTTTCAGAACTTCCGAGCCGCCATTACATTTGAATATGACTATAGCAGAATGTTCGTGTAATTTGAGGATAACAAAAGCGCGTGGAATAACAGGCACATTGCGCGGACAATGGCAATTATATAGGCCAATACCTCATCGCCATCGTAACGGGGACTACCTCGTAATGCGGTCTAAATGTTGCCAGTGTGGTTATTTTACTAGAATGTTTAGTTTATATCCCTGCAAACTTAGATTATTTTTTTATTACGTGTTTTAGTAACTAACTATAGGTAAAATTATAAATATACTAAACCAACTTATTCAACATCTTGGAATGTATTTGTAACTTAACTATGACTTGGTCTATACGGTTTTCTTATGCGCGGTTCACACTATGCTAATGACAGTTGCGACGGTCAGTCATAGATTGTATGGGCTCGCTGCCAGTTAGCGTTTACACTGCGCCAGTTGATTGCCACAGTGTTTGAGCGGTACTGACCAACTGGCCAAGTGTGAACCGCGCTTTAAGATATGCTTGAATAAACATTATGAACAATAGTTATTATTACTTTATATTATCTAGCGTATTGAATTGAATACTTCATCATTCATCTTCTATTCCATATCTCAATATCCGACATCCGACAAATTCGTTTACACAAGCGAGCTTTCAAAAAGTCACCTGTCAAACTATTACCTCCGCCGCATTGTAAGCATGCACTGAAATTTCATCCAAAGTCTAAAAGCTGAACCGTGGTATCAAATTCGTTGAACCACAAACTCCGGGATGACGTCACTTCGCTTACAAGATGGCGGATTTGGAAAAGACTTTGTTATCTTGCTTTTCATTAGTTTATTTAAATTTATATTTTTATCTGTAAAATGTTAGTCCGAATTGATTGACATAATTGATCGAATGTCGAATATATATTATACTAGCTTCCGCCCGCGACTCCGTCATCATGGAATTAAAAAAAACTAAAGTGAGTAGACTATGTGTTCTTCCAGACTATCCTCTACATCTATACCAAATTTTACCGAGATCCGTTCAACCGTTTAGGCTACAATCACTAACAAACATCCATCCATCTAAACTTTCGCATTTATAATATTAGTATGATGTTTTTTTTTAACTTTTTAATTAGAATTTAGTATTAACTAAATAATGTTTTGAGTGTCGGAATATACATGACTTTTTGGATTGTAAAGTCGGATCCAACTTGACCATACCATAAAGAAGAAAGATTTATACTAACGAATAAACTCAAAAACTACTAGACGATTTAAAAAAAATGCCATTAAAATGCTACAATATCACTGAGTGAGGCTATAAAACTATTTTTTTAATTCCCTCCAGACAAAGTCGCGGGATGAGTACTTACTAAATCTGTTTTCGTTTATTTCATGTTACGATTTCAATATAGTACAAGGTAACATCACAAAGGTAAATTGGAAAATAGTTGCATTCTCCTCTGCATTGGAATTGCTATTACACGAAATTCGATTCACAATCATAGCGGTTCAAAGGAAAATCGAATATCTCTATCGAATCTACCATTGCTAAATATTTCATTTATATTAGAGCGTGCACTTTTGACTAAACTCTCGCACAACCGTTGCGAGATTGTCGATTGTTTCGCAGCAAATTTAACTGTTTAACACAACTAAAAATCGAGTGTGCGCACCTCCATAAGCTCATAGGAATCAAAGCGCGACTAAACTGTTGTGAGATAGTTTAGTCAAAGGTGTGCGCGCTTTTAATATGTTATTAAATGATATCTAACTAGCTTTTGCCTGCGACTCCATCCTCCTGGAATTGAAAAAAATGTAAGTAGCCTATGTGGTCTTCCAGACAATCCTCTACATCTATGCCAAATTTCATCGAGATCCCTTAAGCGGTTTAGGGTACTCTAACAAACATCCATCCGTCTAAACTTTTTCATTTATAACATTAGTAAGAAGTAGGATCTACATTTTATTTCAGTTAACATGAAATCGAAATAATCCAGATATGAAATCGTTCCATATTTGCGGGTATAAAGTCGGCCGATAAATAATTCATATGTGAATATTACGATCGGTATCGCCGAGCCCGAGACGACCGCAATCGCCGACGACTGAATCTTAAATGACTTGACCGCTAAACAGCGAAACAGCCCCCACCCATGTTTCAGTACTAGTCACGTAACTCTCTTTTAAAAAGTGTGTATAAACTACTGTTTTTATCCTGCTCATTCTCTTTATAAAAAACTAGCTGTTACCGTGCGGCTTCATCCGCGTGAAATTATAAAAAACTTTATTTTATTATTTACATTTGTCAAATTCTCAATTGCAAATGTCAAAATACCAATTACCTTACTATGACAATCTTGCTTCCTTGACGTTGGCAGCAACTTATGGTCTCCTTCCCACATTAAGGTTTTTAAAAAGCCTAAAGCGTGACGTAAGTGTAGGGCATTTTATTAAAAAAAGAATTATTCAAAAATATCTTGTAATTGCTGACATCTTAGGCAACAAAGAAGTGTGTGTTTACGCTTTATTATATTAGTATAGAAGAGTAAACAATATCAATGTCAGTCAAGCCAGTTGACTTCTAAGGTTACAGTTTGCAAAACTGTATAAAGACTTGTATAGTCAGCTGCATAAATGTGTAAATCTACAAAACTTTAGAAATCAGCGTGGCATTTTGGTTTTAGAACTAAAAATGCACCGTATCCTTCAATAACATGTATGTTGTCGAACACATCCGGACGGATACATGCTTTTATATCTTGTATACATATTTATGCAGTTGACTATACATATCTGAGATAATATTCAAACTGCGAGAAGTCAACCAATCCTCACTAGGCCAGCGGTTGACTATGGTCTAGTCAATCCAACTTAGGGTAGAATCGAAAAATTCTGTGTGCTCGTAGCTAACGACTTATCCAATTAAATAAAATTTGACATCAATCTATACTAATACCAAATACTACTATTATTATAAAGAAAAAAGAAGACTTATATTTTTGTATATATTGAAATAACACAAAAATTACAGGGCCGATTTCAAAAACTCTTTGACCAATTTAAAGCTACGTTATCAGTGAGTAACATAGGCTATATTTTTTATTATATCTTAATTCAACGTAGACGAAGTCGCGAGCAACAGTTAGTTGGTGATAAAATTTTAAACGTAATTATGCTGTCTTTATATTTATAGATTTAATGTTTCCTAGTTTCAGAACATCAAAAGCTCAAAGCCATTGAACGGAAAGCGCTTTGCTAATTACGCTACAGGATTCGATTAGCAAATTAGAGCTTGTAAAGTCGTTGCACCGATATTACCTTAAAGCGCACGTTGAGAGGATATCGAACAACCTTTTACATTACTGAATAAGTATAAAATAGTCTGGCTAATGCTGGGTTTCTGTTTCCTTTACTGTTAAGTTGGCCTAAATTTCAACTTAGTAAAACTCAAGTTACGTATTTCGGAAACGCATTTTATGAAGTTACAATGAACCGGCCATTACGCTTATGGGAAACTAGCTTTCGCCCGCGACACCGTCCGCGTGGTATTAAAAAAACAAAACCAAGTAGCCTATGTGTTCTTCCAGACTATCCTCTACATCTATG
>LD688943.1:2459724-2470561 GCA_003118335.3 Papilio memnon
TCCACGCGGACGGAGTCGCGGGCGAAAGCTAGTTTTAACTAAAGTTACTTGAGATCCAAATAATATAATAATAATGGTTTTTATTTTTATTGCAGTATTAAAATGCCAACTATTGAATTTAATTTCGCAGTAAAATTGCTATTTGAATTTTATGTTCTTTGCAGGTGTTTGTTGGTGAAAGAAATTGAATAAAATTAGCATACGTCAGTTGCCGGAAATCCGGTATGCTCGCAGCGACTGAATCACGCTATCAAAGTTTTCTAACTGATTTACAAATATTTTAATACTTTTAAAACTAGTATTAATGCATCGAAACTAAGTTTGAACGGAAAACTAATTTTCATTAAAAAGATAACGTAACTACAGCTTTAACTTTATAATTTTAGAAGTGCTTTGTAAAGAAATCAACAAAGATTTAGTATAAATCTTTTTCAAGCTTGAAAGTCGTTTGCTTTTCAACTTAGCCAACGCGTTCGAGAGAATTTTGTGGAAAATAGTTGTGAAGCGCCTTACCTGAAAACCTAGATCGTGAAGTTGGTTCGAGTATGCTTGCGGAGGTTTTACGGCAGGCGCTTAGAGATCAGAAAGTTTTTGAAACGAGGTGCTATCTATTGCATAGTAAAGTACTTAGAAATAGGTTTAAACATTCTGCATATTTTGTTCTACTATTTACCAAATACCTATTTTGCGAATAGCTTAAAAACACACTAAATAGTTCTTTTGCAATAATCAGAATACGAAGTAAATTAGAGGTTTTATTAGATTTGATAATTTAAATATGGTTTTAAACTTTAACCTTGTTATAAGGTATTTGACAATGAATTAATTAATAATATTTACTTTATAACCGGATTAAAATCAATCGTCGTCTTACAATGTGATCGTTAGTCGTTCAAATGGAATTTTTAATTTGTTTGCATAATAAAGAGAACGTTAATATGCGTGAGAATTGTATATTGACATCAAAGAATAGTTTGTACGTAATTAGGAACTGCATTTGCTCTGCGGTCGGATTTGCGTGTTGGCGGGAAACGAGCTTGCCACAGACAAACAGATCAAACAGTCATTAACAATAGCTTTGATTGTGCATTTAACTATTTATTTATTTAAAACTAATAACAAATACTACAAATTTCAAAATGACCACAAACTAAAAATTACCTTTTTAATAAAATCAACAAGAACTTGAAACGACATGGCTACAAAGGTAGAGGAAGACCGAAGAAAATATGGATGGATTGTGTGAAGGAGGATATGGTTAAGAAGGGAGTGGATTCAGATATGACGGCTGATAGAAATGTATGGAATAGTAGCACATACTGTGCCGACCCTCCGTAAGGGATAAGGGCAAGTTGATGATGATGAACTTGAAACGAGATTTAAACATGTGTCTTAAATAATGACCGGTTTTTTTATACGATAAGGAAGGTTTCTCACCTACTTAACCATTCATTAGTATATTTGGTTCGATAACTTTGATCATTTTGAGTTTTACTCCGTTTCAACTTGGGTCAACCTAACACTAAGGAATCACTAGGTAATGATAAAATAGAAACTTCAGCAACCCAGCATTAGGTAAGAATGTAAGCGGTGCTAAAGCAAAGTATTTAAGAGTCGTTTCACTAATCGGCCGTGAGACCTTTCTATTATATATCTATTTTCAATGATCTTATTCTTATCAGATTTTATCTCAATACAGCTTACAATAACTATATTATACGTAGACAATGGCTATTGAATTAATAACATAATTTCCACACATCAACTGTGCAATGAATACGCGATACTGGTCATATTGCTCATAAATTAATTATTCACACTGCCCACTCTATTCCACTGTATACGTCTGTTCTCGCTAACATCATGTAAGATTAATGCCTCGATTGGTTTACCTAACTTAACACAATTATCTTAACCAATATACTTAATTTAATAAATTCGCTGTTGATTTAATAAATAGCCTATGTGTTATTCCAGAGTGTAATCTATCTTTGCTCCAAGTTAATTTTAAAATCTTTCGTTATTTACTAGCTTTCGCCCGTGACACCGTCCGCGTAGATTTAAAAAAGTATTTAGCTTATGTTTGCTTCCACACTATCAACTACATCTATACCAAATCACATCGAGATCCGTTCAGCAGTTTAAGCTACAAATTCTAACAAATATCCATCCATCTAAACTTTCGCATTTATATAATACTAGCTGTTGCTCGCGACTTCGCCCGCGTGAATTAAAAAATACAGCCTATATTACTCCATGATAACGTAGCTTTTTAATGGTGAAAGAATTTTTTAAATCAGCTTAGTAGTTTTTGAGTTATTTCAATACGCACTATAATACAAAAACACAAATCTTTCCTTTTTATAATATTAGTATAGATATAGATATACTCGTAGATTAGTAATGAAATAACATTTATGGAGTTAACTGACAGTAAAAACCATATATCCAACTATTTACTTATAATAGCTATTAGGTTTTCTCCATCCGCGCCTGATTAAAGATAGTACCCCTGTGTTCTTCAAGACTGTTCCACATCTATTCCAAACATCAAGACTTGTGAAGAAGCGTTGGAGATAATGACAAACATCAAACATCCATCCATCTAAACTTTCATATCATACTAATATTATTAATGCAGAATTTATAATATTAGAAGTATTCATTGCTCTGGGCACCTTATTTTTAAAATGGTTTTGAAGTTAATATTTTGATGCTGGAACATTGTGAATATTAAAAACGAATTATTCTGAAAGCATCGCCTGAATTTATTTATCTCAATATGAAATTCCCTACAAGACTTAAACAGAGCCGTTTGCATACAACTAATATGCTTACGAGACCATAAATATGGGAAGTTGTAAAACTTGTTATTAAACTAAAAGAGGGCGCTCGTAAAAATCCGAGACGTTTACCATCTTACTCGGAAATGGGCCAGGTAGGGCGTTTATGAATAAAAACAGTTGTTTTAAAACCCATCCGGCTCAAAGGACCACACCGCATTCGCAATTACCCTTTGTTTCGCAAACGCTGTACCAGTTTTTCGATTTTGAATTTTAATGAAGTTTAAATATGATAGTTAAAGCCTTAAACTTAAGTATAGTTCTATTCAGGTTTGTGTAGTTTTCTTTAAAAAAGAATTACTGGATCTAGTAAATTCCAAAAAAATAGTAAGTTATGTTACTAGGTATAGTCTATTGCAGTTAAATTGCGATTTATATAAAAAATAATTCTTGCAGCATGCTTTTTTAGAATTTCAACAGATTCAATCATAGTAATATTATTATATAAATGTGAAAGTTAAGATGGATGGATGGATGTTAGAGTTTGTAGCCTAAACGGCTGAACGGATTTCGATGACATGTTGATGCAGAGGATAGCCTGGAAGAACACATACTCACGTTTTTTTTTAATTACACGCAGACGGAGTCGCGTGCGAAAGCTAGTTATTAATAATTGTTAAATTATATGTCTATATAGTATGTTTAGAGTTAATAATTTCAGTCTAAACCGAGCGCTTGCGTGCAGCGTCATGAGATAACAATCTAACAACACAAATACTTATTTTTAAAATCACAACTAAGCACGTAATGGTTGATTATTTATACATCATAATTACACTCTTATGTATTAAACATAAGTGTTATATAAGTGTTTTTGGCTTTCCCTAATATCATATATTCAATTGCAAAGTACCTTTCATATTCTACAATATGCGGTCCTCCAATCATTTCCCGTGAAATTATACCGACGAACCAAGGCTGGTTTAAGCATTATCGGCGCCCTGGGCGCTTCTACGGCGCCAACTTACTGCATAAACCTATAAGAAAAAGGCGCCCGTGGCGCCCCTTTTTACACCTTTGGCGCCCTTTTATGTTGGGCGCCCTAGGCACACACCTACAATTCTTTAACCTGTATTTTGTACATTGCGCAATAGTAGTCAACTGTTATTAATCTGTACAAAAAAACAATCTCTGTGTATAGTTATATTAAGGCATTTAAAACATGACACCCCATACGTATCTAATCAAATCAAATGTGAATTCGAATCGCAGTTAAACAATGACATTCAGATATGTCAAGCAGTTCGTTGTTTTATTATCCCACGGGATTACATCATTTACTACTCTATTGAGAATAAAAACCTAATGAACCAGCTATTAGCTCTATTATTATATAGATGATAAGAAATAAAGATACATGTGGAATAATATATTACAGATGCATAATAAAGAGAATATAATAGACGCTAAACCTCTGTTCTCATATAGCATACTTGAAGCTTCAAGAGTTTTCTAAACTGAAGTATAGAAGGCGCTTGTTTTTTTCTAAGAAATGGTAGTATTATCATTACGATTTACTGTAATTAAAATATTCGCACAATCGCAATTATATTTTAAATAAGTATACCAATGCACAAAAAATGATCTGTGTGACAACTTTCTAAATATAAAAAAGTCAATTTATCACAGCTGTCGTGTTGCGTTCATTATTTTTAAAAGGAGCGAAGTTAACTTTGAAGAAAAAAGTAGAGAAGCAGGTATCGCCTGGTGTGGCGCTAACTTATCTATAGTGAAGTTAGCTACGCATTTGTAGTGGCAAAAGACCGTTGCTATGTTCAGGTGCATGCATTCGTGCTCCGACCGAAAACAATTCCTGTTTTAAACTTTTATTGACGCTCGCAAACACGCACGGAGCAGTATTTTAACGATTCAAACGAAAATATTATTGTAAAAATAGTAAACCTACATGCCTGGGTAACTTAACTCAAGTTAGTACAAACTCGTGTTTATTAAACTCTAGAGTTTAACCTACAGAATTGAAAACACCGAAGGATTATGACGCGCGGTTGCTAGTAAGAGCCATTTTAATTTTGTTGGGTTATATTTCTCCTACCAGTCGACCAGTCGAGCAGTCATTCGTTGGGCGTTACATAGGATGCCGCGTCGCTGTTTAGCGTTGAAAAACTTTTATCTAGCATCGTGATCTATAAAAAAAGTCGTAAATCGCTTGCGAAAAGTTTTAATTCGATTAAATATGGTTAATTTAAAGTGTTTTGTGTAATTCTGTGTGTAAAAATCTATGTGTAACGTTGTGCATTCTTGGTGATTCATCTCGTGAACAAGAAATCCGTTGTGTCGTGGTGTATATGTGCCGGTTGTAATGTGCACACTTATTATGTGATTTTCTGGAATTTCTTAATAAGAAGATTCTTTTATAGTTGGATAAATAATATGGTAAGTCTTAAAAACTGAAATCTTACTTGTAGTATTCATTTTGAGTGTTTTAAACGTTAAAATTAAGTTTTTTTACCTGTGAAATAATCGTTTTGGGATTCCCTACAATCGATTTCTTTGTAAGTATAAACTGACAATGCATGTCTTACAAAAGCCATTTGGGTTATCTTTTGGCGGGCTCAAGACCCACTATGTTTCGGTTTAACAAAATTCTTTGTTTATCTTTTTCGGAATTATATCGGCTATTTTACTTACGAACTAATTATCAGCGATTTAGTAGGTATTGTTAGATTCTTATTTGTTGAAGTAAAACATTGACATGACAACTTACTTAATACCTGGTATACATGCAAGTACTGTACGACAATTACGCTGGGCTGGCATGAAAGGCATTGGCTCACTGGCGCTAATAGCGTGTACATTTCGCCAGTATGCCTGTGCTTATTTTGGGCGCCATTGTCCAACTGCAGTCCCATAATGTGATCCAAAAATTAAACCAAATTAACAATCCAAACTAAATTAAGATCTAGCCGAAGCGCTCTTAGCTTTCGGTCGTCGTAAAAAAAAGTTAATTTGTGTTCTTTTTTCATAACTTTACAACAGTCATTGACTAACCTAGAACAGTTGATGATATAGATAAAAAATGATAATACGTAAAGACGTGATATTTACTAAAATACAAAAGTACTATCTCATAATTTTACGTCAATTTGATTGAAATGGCGATAAATTCCAATAACATGTATTTTAATACAAAAAACATATGTATAGTACTTATTTTATTTGCGACTTGCGATTTTTCCAAGAATCTAAACGGAATTCTGAAGGTATTGTACAATGAGTGAAGCATTATAAACATTATCTCAATCTATACTAACTAATATTATAAAGAGGACAACTTTGTTTGTATGATTGTAATGAATAGGCTCAAAAACTACTGGGCCGATTTTAAAAATTCACTCACCGTTAGAAAGGTAATTTATCTGTGAGTAACATAGGCTATACTTTTTCATTTATTTTTTATTATTTTCAAGTTTCACGTTATTTTACGAAAATATGGCCACTTTACACCAGTCAAAGGTGAACTACGATCATCTCTGTTTTGATTTGATTTGTAGTCGGCAACAGGTTTTCTAAATTGACCTTTATCTTTTAATTCGGTCGCCTTTCACTGCCTGGGCCTTAGACCCATAGGGTTCCGGTACAGGATGATTGGGATTGCACGAGCGTGACTGCTTATCCTAAATGCAACCTGACTTTCAGAACTAGGTTCAGATTTCCCAGTCGCCTCCGACCACACTCGGAAATAGAGATGTTCACCATTGGTGTATGAACCTTATCAACTTCATTTACACATGTTCCTGCAGTGATAAATGCTTAATACGAGTAGGTACGTCATCAGCTTGCTTGTTTTAATTTTTTTCTTTTGTGTATTTTTCGATGTAATATCTCAGAAATACAAAAGAAAACTCGAGAGATTCTCTTTTTAGTCTATTACCAAGGTTTTTTTTTGATAAATAATCTCTTCGCCGCTTTAATAAGACCTTTCACTTTCTCGCATTCACGCTTGTAAATGGAATGTTTTTGTATGCCAGCGCTTTTATTACTTTTTGAGTTGAAATTAATTAAAATTAATCAAGTTACGCAAGTCGTTATAACTAATTATTTTTCTATAGAAATGTACACTAAAACAAGTGAAATAGACCCAAGACGACGATTAAAAAATTGTAAATTTTACTAACAAACATTTTAATTATCATAATGAGAATCGAATCTTAAATACATGTGAAATAAACCTTAGCCCCAAAATATAAAAATTATTTATATTTTGCCTTCATTATATGAGGTTATTTTGTTTCTTGTTAATGATTTTTTTTTACACTTACGTAAATTTGACGTAAACATATCGTTTATTTGTGTCAGATGTGGGCTTGGCTTATCCCCTCGTCACATTTGGGATTAAATCGCCCCGGGTGAAAGGTGCCCTGTGCCTAACTGTCCACCTCAATTCAAAGCACCGTTTTACAACGCTAAAGATTTTTGCAAGTCTTATTATATGTTGGTTTTACACATTTTTAATCTATATCTATAATAATATACAGAGGCAAGATTTGTATTTTTGTATGTAAATAACTCAACTACTGGGCCGATTTCAAATATTCTGTCACCATGAAAAAGCTAGGTTATTAGTGAGTAACATAGGCTATATTTTGTATTAATTTTAGTAAACCGCGGGCGAAGTCGCGAGCAATAGTTACTAATAAGTAACAATTATAAAATGTCGTCGTTTTGAATCTTGAGATTGTTAAATAAAATGTTCAAGGTAAGCACAGCTTGTTGGTTTTTCGTTAGTCGTTTGTCGTTCATCATTCATCGATCTTCAGTCATCGATCACCGTTCATCATTCAACGGTCATCGATCGCGGTTCATCGGTCATCGATCGTAGTCGAACCATAGAATCATATCCGAGTGTTCAAATTGTTTTTTTTTATTTTACCCCGACTGATAAAAGGGTAATGTTACTCGTTCCTATAGACTGAACCGATTTTGACGAGTGCGTGCGCACACCTGAAAGTAAACTATCGCACAACTGTTTAGTCCAGCTTTGATTCCTATGACCTTATATGGAGGTGCACACACTACTCGATTTATAATTGTGCAACTAAACAGTTGAATTGGCTTAGGAACAATTGACAATCGCACAACAGTTGTGCGATAGTTTAGTCAAAGGTGTGCGCCATCTCTAAGGTATCATTCGATTCGTCTTCGTTATAGGGTATGCAACATATAGGCACCAAACACATATAGTGGACATGAGAAATAAATGTATATATAAAAAAAATTCAAATCTCGCTCACTAAAACTACTATAAATTTTTAGTCAGTCGGGATTTTTGTTTTTTTTAAATTAAGGTCAGGTTGTAATTTGGATAGAAATCTCTTTGAATGTAAAACTCTTTTTATTTTTAAATCCAAACCGTTGGCACATAAAACCTTCATGGTGCTAATTATAAAGGTACCGCAATACCGGCGATACTTTTCCTCCGAGCTGGGGTTTCTGTGAGGACTTTTAAAGCGTTTGCGTGCGGAATTATTAGTGTAAAATATATAACAGTTTATTTTTGAGTTTTTAATGTCGTGTAGAATTAAATTTGTAATTAACGTAATTTAATATGGTGATGGTTTTTAACGAACGTGGAGGTCTGAAATTGCAGGTCAGTGATGATCTCTAATAAATATTGTGACATAAGATATTTGACTCATGCACATCAAATGATATTTGATCCTTATATATGTAAATCTGTAAATCTTTAGATGGTCAGATTGATGTTAGTACATATCTCCGATACGGCTTAACGGATCTCGATGATATTTGTGCACAATGTACAACACAACCTGGTTGAACACTTAGTACTATTTTTAACTCGGACGAATTCGCGGTAAAATCTAGTCTCTTAATAAAGTAATGATTTAAATATGTGTATAAGTAGATATAGTAGGTCAATAATTTCTTTCTGTAATGTATGTAAGTTCAATTGAATGGATGGATACAATGAACTATTATTTCCGTTGTATTAGTTATTGCAATAGGAAATTCTAATTGTTGATGTTACAACGGTTAGATTGATTATATGAATAAAATGCCACATTCAGATTAAGGGAGACCTAAAAAGGTATCTCTCTCTCTCCGGATCGTTTCCTCATTCCTGAGGGTCACGACCACTCTTCCATCTTTTGAAGGGTGTCTCTCCACTCTGTGCGATTTTCTGCGACCTGGTTGGTATACGTCTAAGGTATAGGTAGGTACAATAGTACTAGTAAAGCGATTTTAAACATCTCTGTGAACTCTCTGTTTTTCAAGTTAGGTATTGTCTATGACCTTATTTACACAAGATAGTCAAACCGTTCGCGAACAAAACAATAATGAACACTTTAAACTGGGTTATATCAACAATGGTTAACAATAAAAAACAATTAATTAAAGAGACAATAGATGTCGTTGACACGGGATATTGCAATTATTTATTGATTGGATTTTCTTTGGATATTGTAAGAATTAATTTCCCGGGACTGATGTGGTATTGTATTGGAATTTACTGAGGGTATGACTAATAAAGTAATTGTCCAAAATATTTTCTTATTCTAGCAACTTCGGCTTCTTTCGGGTATATTCATCTTTTTTCCCTTACGGAGGTTCTATGTACTTAAATGCATCTCTGTCAGCTGTCATATCTGAATTCACTCCCTTACATCCTCTTTCATACAATCCATCCATACATTGTTCAGTCTTCCTCTAGTAGCGTATCCAATCGTTTGGATAGATATAAAAATATTGTTTTTGCGTATCAAAATAATACAATGACAAAAATGTATAACAATAATGTCATTTTAACAAACGATCACTATATTTGTGGACATCTCGGACAGTAATTGGCAATACACATTCTTTATGATAGAAAATTGGTCACAGAAAACTATTACAGAGATATTATGTTCCATAAAGATAATAAATATGAAAATATAAATTATTATCAATATTTATCAAATTAATGAACGTTTCGATCAAAATTAAATATGTATATAAGTAAAATAAACTAAACAAGGGACTATTTTTTGAGATAATTGCTATTAAATATCATCGATATTCCTCTCTTAAGAAGCATAAGTTCATTAAAAATCAATAAACGAGGTAATACACGCGAGAAACATTACCCTCCTTCTCAGTCGGGCAATAAAGTAGGTGTGGTCCTATTACTGTTATCTTGAGAATATTGTAATTCACTACAGAACGAAGTCAAGCGAGAGATCAAGTGGGTAGCGATGAGGGTGGCATCGTGATATCACCACTTAGGCACGTTGCTGAGTGCTTACTTGAGTTGCCTGCTCGAAGGACCAGACATTGTGACTACTGATGTATCTTCAATCTTGTGTGACGCTGCCTTAATTACGGAATGTTCATCACTAATTAAGTGATATTACGAAAATAATTGCTAATAAACGACTACTTTTTAGGTTGTTTCACTATTTTTACGAAATTTAGTGGCCGCCTTATAGTTTAAAAATTAATAGTCTGGATTGGATGAAGAACGCAGAACTCTTGAGGTTATGTTTGCCGTTATAAAATGAAATGTATTCAACTGGAATTATTGAAATACAAAAAATAACCAAAGTGAGTTAAGATAAAAATATTTTAAAATTTGTTAAATATTAAAGCCACATTTACGCTTCGATACGCAAAGGAGTTGATTCCTTGATAATGTTCCTCTCAGGAAATTGAAAAGCGAAATCCATTTCGGTACACACTAAAGCGATTGCGAAAATGTTGCAAAATCTCGACCCTCCGGGGAATCGGACTTGACTAAACAATTACTTATCTTTGCGAATCTCGGACAGATTGTTTATAGTAAGAATATTATGAGAATGTTCATTGCATACGCATATGCCTGATATACGTAAAAACAAATTAATATTAAGCTATATTGTACAGTCAGCAGCATAAATATGTACAGACTAGCTGTTCCCATGCGACTTCATCCGGGTGAAATTATAAAAACTTTATTTCATTGTTTACCTACATTTGTCAAATTATCAATTGCAAAT
>LD688943.1:2476319-2510992 GCA_003118335.3 Papilio memnon
TAAATTAAATTATAATTTAAAATCAAACACTGTTCTAGGAAATACGTGACAAATTCATCTCAGTAGCTACAATCTTACTTCATACTTTCATAGTTATGTTATAAATGCGAAAGTTTAGACGGATGGATGTTTGTTAGAGTTTATAGCCTAAACGCCTGAACAGATTTGGATGAAATTTGGTATAGATGTAGAGGATAGTCTAGAAGAACACATAGGCTAATTTTGTTTTTTTAATTCCACGCGAACGTATTCGCCAGCAAAAGCTAGCTACACTAGTTAAACTAAAAATATTTCCTTAACTTTATTTTTAGTAAACTAATTTCGAGCGATTACTCCGCACCCTAACTTCGCCATTTTTATCTTCAATGTTACTGTTCAACACATTCCAGAGACGAAAAATGCCGCGAAGGAAATACCCGTAGTGAATTTGTTTAGACATGTCAGGAGATAGGAATGTTAGAATTTTGGAAGCAGTTAACTTTGATTTAGTACTTTACTTGTTTTGATGCATGTAGAAGGAATTAAATTAGATTTACAACAGAGCAGTAAAATAATTGAGTATCCAAATTAGGTAGGATTCAATCAGCATACGAAACTTTAGCATGCCTCGTATTATTGCGCACTAAATCTACACTAAGGATATTGTGACCAAATTAAATAGATTGGCTGATCTTAAGCATAGATATCGTATTTTTAATATAATACCTTGATTTAACTATAAGTTAAAATATTTAGTTAAGTGACTAACTTAACTAAAGCGTGGGTTCGCCGATTTCAATCCGCAGTCGTAGCTTGCCAAAAACTTAACGAGATAATTGGTAACATGACTAACTTTCTTGGCGTTGTATTTTGTACCCGTGTGCCAAGACTAAAACAAATGCATAGACTATATGAAACCTTTGAGAGATGTACACAGGCTTAAGTATTGCAGATATCAATTATTAGAGCGAACGCACACCTTTGACTAAACTATCGCACAACCGTTGTACAATTGTCGATTGATTCACAGCCCATTCAACTGTATTGTTGCACAACTAAAAATTGTGTAGTGTGCGCACCTCCATATAAGCTCATAGGAGTCAAAGCGAGACTAAACAGTTGTGCGATAGTTTAGTCAACGGTGTGCTCTCTTAGAATCAACAAACCTCCGTCGATTAAAGGCATCTGATTTTCCGGATCTCTATGGCGGGAGAATTCTAGTAACCATTTGCTTTTTTGCCACTTTGTAATAAAAAAAAGTTGTTCATGTTACTCTTGGACTTAGAAGGTAGACATACACGTCTACCAAAATATATCATCTGCTTAATTTTTGGGTTTTTGATCTGTTGAGTTTAACTAGAACAATTCCTGGTTATGCCTGAATAATCTCACTATTATCATAAATGCGAAAGTTTGTATATTTGGATGGATGTTTACTCTTAAACGGCTGAACAGATCTCCATAAAATTTGGCTAACCATTTTTTTAATTCCGCGCGGAAGTCCGTCCGTTTAATTCCGTCGTGGGTGACAGATGGGATATAATAAGTAGGTACAATATTTAATTTAAATATTCCAAGACGAAATGTTTACAACCACTGTCCGCTGGTAAATGCATGTTTATGAATAAATTTCTCCCCTACAATCAGCCGTTCGATGACATTGGTGGCAGACATGAAAACTAAATATACCTCACGTATTAAATGTTCCCGTGTGTCTAGACAGGGCTTTTTATCCTTGGCTATTTCCGCACGAACCGATTTGAACCGGTTAACCAGACAATTGATTTTTTAGCATTTGTTGTCGTAAGCCCTTTTTAGTATTAAGATTTTTATATAAACGGGATTTTGTCATCTTTTTTTTATTGTAATATCAAGTTATAAATGCTCTGATAGTTTTAGTTTTAATTTTTCATCTAACAAAGTTTTATACAAAACTAGCTTTCACCCGCAACTCCGTCCGAGTGAAATAAAAAAAAAGTCTATGTTTTCTTCCAGACTACCTCTACAAGTATGCCAAATTTCATCGAGATCCGTTCAGCCATTTGGGCTACAAACTCTAACAAACATCCATCCATATAAACTCTCGCATTTAAAATATTATAATAATAAGATAAAAACAGAGTGAGAACCCTTAAAACTTCCGGCAACCACTCACTTTAAAATTATCGTTTTTATTAATTAACTTTATATGCGTTTTACTCAAGTTCATAAACCACTTTAACTTTGAACGACAAAACTCAAAGGATTACAAAACAACTCGGACGAGAAGTTAAATCTCAACTCGAAACCACACTCCTACGATAGTTTCCGAGTGTATAATTTTTTTTTGCCATTTGAGGCAACTGCTGTACTCTGGCCAGACACCAGTCGCACCGGTTTTACTGCGTCAGTACTTAAATGTTACAACACGCAAACCTTATAAGATAAAAGCAACCATAACGTAACAACATAAAAGCTATTTTCACTTGGATGGTTTGGTTAAGGATATTCATAGTATTTAAAGCTTTACTACCAAGGTAATAAGGTACAATTTTAATTGTATCATATGTACAGTCACGTAGAGCGCGTAGTCACTGGCCCTAGGCTATATCCACAGAACTCGTGTACACCTATTTCGAGCACGAACGTTATGCAGCCGCTCGCGATATGATACGGTTTATTGCTTGCGTTTTCGGAATTTAAATAGAATTTTAAATTTCGAACACGGCTGTCAACGGCTTTGTTTTTTTAACGTATAGCTTTATTTAGATCTACCGATTGTAACTGGCCGGTTATGCAATCATTGTACGCCATCGTCGTATTTGTAAAAAAATCTAAACTTTTTTTGATGGTACGCGGTAAATTATCTAGGCACCCCTAACCTAGGGTAGATTCCGAGTCCCTCAGTGGGGACGTATAGCTGGTGATTATGGTAAATTTAATTAAAATAATATAGCTAGTTAAAATGCTAACTAGTTCATAGAATTAAGATTTAAAAACTATAGCAGGATTATAATATAATGTCCTGGTTCCCGGCACAGATTATCTCTTAGTTTACCGCAGTTAACATCGTAGTTAATTCCGAGTTAACTGTTAAATCCATTCTCTATGGATCGGTTTTTATTATGGACCTCGCGTATTAAGGACTAGTAGAACGACCTACTTTTGAAACACTGTTGATAACTAAAACTATTAAAAAGTTAAAAGGAGCATTTTGTTTTAATATTATAATTTTACGAGTCTATACACACTTTTAGATAGATGTATAATTGATAAAATCTAATATTTTTTTTTAAATCGGATGAGTCGCTTGCTCGTATATCTTAGAAAACTTAACAATTGACGTTTGTGCTTATCCCAATAAGGCTAAGAGGTATGTAAAGATAAATGTGTACTTCGTCCTCGATCGACCTAATCATTCATTTGTCACAATAAATTTTTCTCGACCACTCGACCTAATAAAATATATCGATGTCAAACAACTCATATATCGTTTGTAATATCATCTTGCGGAACATACAGCATGCTATATGTATATACAATGCTGATATAGTACCAGCTACAGGGTGTTATCAAATGCGAAAAGAGTATTTGCCACTAATATATTGTGTAGCTAAAATGACTTGACCGACTGTCAAGACTGTGTCATGTGAATGTGTCATTCGAATCAGGGATTGCATTAGGGTAGAGCGCGATTGGAAGCTAGTCAGAAGGATGGGCCTCAGATCTGCGAATTACACAGTCTCACGTAACCATGTTTACATACCCTCCCCCTTAAAAAGGGGGCATCGTAGTAATCTCACCGCTAGTAACGCTAATACCTAAACTAATTCGTATTTTCCCCTGAAAATAGTCAATCTAGTTTATTCACTTTTTTACTAGTAATGTAAACATAATTACGTGAAAATGACCCTTTTGAATATATTAATAACTTCCAATGGTAAATGCGAAACGCGATAGTTTATAAATTAACCATATAAATGTTCTTTAACCCTTGATCTAGTACGGAGGCTCAAGGATTAAGCCTGAATTATTAACAAGGATTGAACCTTTAGTAAAATTAGTTCACTTCGATATTGTAAGACTGTTATCGCTTCCACACACTGTTGGATAAGATTGGGTTTTGATTTCGATGTTTTTTAAAGTATGCGCATCATGGATATTGTTACAGTTCACAGCCTAAACGGCTGACCGGATTTTATTGTAAGGCATAGATGTAGAACATAGCCCGGAAGTACAGGTTAATATTAAGTTTCCTTAATTCCGCACAGACCGAGTCGCGGGCGGAAAGTATAATAAAACAGTCCATATAAAATACCGACTCTTACGCATCTTTTATCTCGTTCTATCGTAGCACCTTTTTATGAGATGTGATATGTTTATGCATATTGGAATCAGCAACGGAAGTGTCCAGTAACAAAGGCACCAGGTGTGGCCACATCTGGCGTGCGAGCGAGAGAGAAGATCCATTAGCACTATTCAAATATGTTATGTAACAATTGATGTTTTTGGGATTCGAATCTTGTTTTCACACAAACAATTTGATGCTTCAAATTCGAGTGTACTTGAGTTTTGTATCGTAATGTTTTTTTTCCGGTAAGCAATAAGTAAGACGAAGTTTTATGTTTGAGTTATGCTCTAGGCTTGTTCTAGGAATGATTTATGGCTATAGTCATCAAAAACACTTTCTGGTAAATAAAGTAGCGATGTGTGACTTAATAAAGTTGCACGAGTTTATCAGATATTACCATTATAGGGTTACTTGATCGAAAGATTTATTAGTTCAAAAGTAATATTTCGTGACTAAAGCATAAGGTCGATAATCCAATGCACTAAATGCATCTTGTAAACCAAATTAACATATTAGATTAAGTCGTGAGGGCACTAGACTTTTTAAGTCTTCATTTTCGGATCCAATACTTCTGAAATAAACAAATAAAGTTTTATCCTATCGTAACGAATAACAAGAAAAAATTTACCAACAGCATGTTAATAAAATAACCATTATTACTCATTTGTAACCACTATTAAATAAAGGTAGATACTAATTACATAAAGTAGTATATGCCTTGATCTTAAGGCATGCATTTCAAACGTCATGAGTTAACAGTGAGTTATAGGCAGTTAATTAGGCTTCCAACTAGGACTGATAGTGACGTAATAACTGCAGTATACTATTATTGCAGTTCCAAATTCAAATCTAAATGGCATTCCATATTTGATAATGGTGTTATTATAGGATTCACAAGTTCGTTCAAAAGGCACATGTAGTTCTTTGGATGGATTATCTGAAAGATATGCGTAAGGGAGTGAATTCGGATATGACGGTTGATAAAGATGTATGGAACATCAGCATATAGTGTGCCGACCCTCTTTACGGACAAGGACAGGTTGATGATTGTTTTGTTTTTAAGTCGCCATATTTTAGGTGTTTATGATTTTGGTCGCCAGAAACAATCTATTAAGAGGTTTCTACTAATTAAAGATTAAACGCGATCGAATTCCTTAACCAAATTTTATACTTAAAAAAAAGCAACAAATCCCAACATCGACTCAACAATGTTAGGGTCATGTCACACTGGATTTAATAAATGGGCGTGGCGCATACTTGACTCATTAAGAGTCGTAGATAATTACCGTTCATGAAGGCTTAATTATCATCAATTAAAAACAGCTGCCGTGAACGCTATATGAACGAGTACTGCGGTTTGTCTGAATGTATGCTATTACACGCACATTATATAAATAAAGCTGTACAAAAATATATACATGCTTTAATGAAACAAAGGTTTTTGGGGGTAGTAATGAATTTTCCAATGGCTTCTTTAGTTCTTATCTACAATTCGATGGGTACGAACGCATATATATTTCACAGTGGTATAGCCCGCTGTAACATCTTCGCACGAATGGGTCGGCTCGCCCGGTGTAATACCACGACCGCACAGAAGACAGGTGTGAAGCGAAGGAATTTCGTATTTCGTCTGATGAGTGTGGTGCCAGAGGACTAATTAAAGTCCCTTTTCCTTTCCCCTTCCACCCCATTACTTAAGAGGAAAGGAAAGGAATGAAAGATAGATTTGTCGGTGGAGGAGTCGCATAGGAAGGGGATATATCCTCTTTGTGTGCGTCTCCTCCTTCGATTAATGGTGGGCAACGCATCTGCAATAGCGGATGTCTGGGCAGCTTTCGCTTTGCCATTTTGGCGGAGTCAGGTGGCCGTTTACTCGTCTGCAACCTTATAATATAAAAAATATGTAATCGTAAGTTTATATAGTATTTTTTTTACGACATTCCGAGGCCAACAAACACTTTGGGTCGCTGCGCCAACACAGTAAGTAACGATTAATTACATAACAAAATTAACATACTGTAGATAACTGAAATGTAAAAATTGCAAATAGGATATTTGTGCGATACAATTATTTACGTTGGATTCATTAAAATATTAGTTTAATTGTTCGGTTATTCTTTTCATATAGATTCATAGTTCTTTATGAAACCCATATCTATCTACTTCTTAATGTTTATTATAATATTTATTCTTTTGTACCGCACGTTCTTATAAAGATTGTGGGGACGTGACCGTGGTTCGTGCCTCGCTGTCTCGTTTTCCTTTGTTTTAATATTTATATATTTATCTATTGTTCACTGTCGGTGTTTCCAACATGCGGTTAATTATCAAAATGCCGGCTCCGAGCATAATTAGTGAAAGAAAACAGAGTTAACAATGTACATTAACTAGATATTTATATTAAGTCATATTTAGATACACAATAATTAAGTTTCTATTATACGAGTCTATATTCGGTTTAGTAATAACCTTTAGTGTGGAGGTACACTGGGTGATGAAATCCTAGGAACAGATGCATAGATTGTGTATAAGATGACATGATGAAGGGATTGATTTGGAGAACGAAAACCTGGTGCAACAACCCTAAGTGTGTAAGATAAGGACAGGGAGATAGATTATGAAGAGTCTATATTCGGGTTTTCATAAGCCTGTTAACCAATCTTACGGAGATTCTATTTCCCTGATGTTTTTGTGTTTTTGGGATGTATGCCTTTAGATCAGTTATTTTAGGCCTCAAACATATTTTGATAAGAAAATGCTTGCATAAAAGAGGCCTTACAATAATCCGCGATATTTATATTATGCTAATGTTTAACATAATTCTAGTTTTGATATTTTAAGTTTATTTTCGTTTCTGTTAAAACTCACCGGAATAACAATTTCTTACAAGCAAAAGAAACTAAACACCTGAGGTCATCAGTCCTAACGGTGTTGGGCGGTACTAAAACCATTTACTGATAGCGTCAGATTCACGAACACTCGAGGCTATTTCGTGACTGTACCTCACAGTGCCATAGACCTCAAAAAGGAATAGACCTCACAGTTTACTAGCGAGATAAACAGTTGGGAATGTCTATATTAATGGTGTTATGATAAACAAACAGTTGAGATAATTTACTATGCAAAGATATGCACATACTTATAGCAGAAACCAACAAAGTGAATACGCTTAAGTGTTTTTTACTTTGTTTACTCATGTGTTGTCTTAACAAAGATTAACGGTGCATCTTGAATTTGTCGTTTATAGTTTCCCAGCTATACTTAACCAATCCATAGTGTACGGTTCGATAATTTCATGAGATACGTTTCCGAACTACGTAACTTTTGAGTCCTTTGCAATTGATTAAATAATTAGAAACTCCAGCAACCCAGCATTATATGAATAAAATTATTTATTAAAAAAAATCTCTATGTATTTAATACTCTGTGCATAACTGTGCTTCTTGTCTCAAATCGATATCGCAGCAATGATAGCGTGTCTTCCGCAGGGTGTGTAGGGGAAAAGTACTCTTGAGTCATATCTCACCCCATATCTAACTATAGGATAGTTCGTTGATACTTTATGTGCCTCATAATAATTTATTACGTGTCACAAATGTGTTTTAGTATGCACTTGTATATCATTAAAGAAGTTGTGTAGCTTTTATTTTGATACAATCGTTTAATTTAAGAGTAGAAAGAATGAAGAATTATTTGTTATACTGAAATGCCGTAACTCAAACAATATAAACTTTTGTATACAGCTTAAAGGTAGATTGGGATAGCAAAATGTATTTAAAAAATGTCTACAGCTCCACGAGTAATGACAGGTGTCGCGCCTAGTTCATTAATAGAATTCAAATGTAATAGATACAATCTTAACATGTTTCCAAAACAGTGCCAAAAGCGGGTGTCTATTGCGAATAAATCGGCGCCTGTATACTCCATTAGGAGAGCGGAAGTCAACATGGCTTGTCGTGTTAGCGGCCGTGTTGCATGCACAATTAGTCAGTTGTTTAAATAATGAATTTTATATTCTGACTGCAACTGCATCGTGTTCGTGATGCATACAATGAAGTAATTTATGAAAGATTCGTGTTTCAATTCTTTTTAAATATTTTTTTAATTTATATGAATGCATCAATGGTATTAATAATGTAATAAATGTGGTTTTTAATGTAAGACGAATTTAAATGTCTTAAAATAAAATACAAGATTAGTCCTTAAAATAGCCTCAAATTATGAGCTAGCTGTTGCTCGCAACTTTGTCCATGTGGTATTAAAAATATTATAGCCTATGTTACTTGGTGATAACGTAGCTTTTAGTGCAAGAATTTTTGAATTATTCCAATACATACAAAAATACAAATCTTTCCTCTCTAAAATTAGTATAGATATTTTGAACTGTAATTTATTTTTATAACGTTTTTTAATATTTTACCTTCCACTAATTACGCCTTACAAATTATTCATATTCCTTATTTCATCTAATACTGTACAAAGATGCTATTCAACTTTCCCCACCTTAACAAGTGCCTTAAGTAAGTATAATCGCGTACCCTCAGTTCGCATCCCTCGTGCTAACTCCCCCTTAAGCTTCGAACAAAGACACCATCCCCTATCGTGAAGATATTGAAATATTTGAATTCATTTCTGCAAATGGGTGTTTTGAAGAGGCATTCGCCGTAAGGTATTGCACTCGAAATCCTAAGCATGAAATCAATGCAAATGAATAAGGTATTTCGTTTATTTTTTATTAGGGATAAAATTCTGTCACGAAATTAATTGTAAAAGCCACATAGAGCAATTGATCTGAGGACACAGTAGTGTTATGTCCGAACTAATAATTTTATAAGTACACATGCTTTCGTGAGCGACTCCGCCCGAGTGTTATTAAAGTATGCTCTACATCTATGCCAAATTTCATCGGGATTCACTCGTTTAGGCGGCAAACTAACAAAAATCCAACTAAACTTTCGCATTTATAAAATTAGTAAGAAGGTAAGATTTATTGAATTGTTTACTTTAGGTTCAAAATAGAAAAGAAAATAATTAAATTCTCTAATTTGCAGCTCAGTTATATTACATGTTCATAGTAACAAAAATAATTTAGATTTTTTCATTAATTCAATCTACATCAATAGAAAACCATATATCATCAGGTGTAATGAAACATTCTTTGGTAAGATGATTTATATTACGTCACCTACACGCGTACACATTAATCAATCCACGTATTGAAAAATCTGTCGACTGTCAGAAAATTAATTCTGTTTTTATATTACACGAAAAAACGTAATCATGTCATTGTTGTTTAAGACCGGCGCATACCTTTGACTAAACTATCGCACAACTGTGTGATTGTCGATTGTTTCGCAGCAAATTCAACTGTTTAGCACAACTAAAAATCGAGCAGTAAGTGCACCTCCATTTAAGCTTATAGGAATTAAAGCGAGACTAAACAGTTGTGCGATAGTTTAGTCAAAGGTGTGCGCGCGCTCTTATATTACACGAAAAAAGTACGCATCATGCCATTGTTGTTTTAATTCAATATTTTATTACTTTACTAGACTCAGAATCGTTTAACAGTCACTTGAACCCACTATAAGTGTAGATTATACATTGCTATACTTAGTTATTTAATAATGTGAACCGATGAAACAAATGGGTAAGCAGTGGTAATGTTAAGTACAAACACATTTCTTACTAAGGTAGCATCAATCTTTTACGTGGTGTAAAACTTACACTGGTCGTGGCAACTGTATGCGGTATAATCGTAATAAACTAAAAAGTTTTGTCCAGTAAAAATATACCTTCATTTACGTTGAACCAGTGTTCATTACATTGCCCGTATGCATTACAAATTTACGATTATTAACGTAGGAATCTTTGTTTTTGTTAACACAATGAAATACTAAATTACTTTAAAAATCAATTAATAATAGGATTTATAAGTAAAATGTCTATTAGTATGTAGTATAGATCAGTTATTTTCAAAGTGGTCTTAGTGCAGTTAGATCCCTAGAAGAGATGACGAAGTGGTAGATACGACGCTGGGAAAGTTTAATCGAAATCAGTCAAAAATATTATATTTTATGATGAAACATGTTTGAGAATCTCTGGTTTAGATGAATCTTTGGTGTTCGACGGGCGCAGGTAATTGAACCATAGAAAATGTAACCCGTAAAACGACACCGGCCTTCGATATACAATGGTTTATTGAACTTCAAACTAACAGAACAACTTTTTTTTTGTTAAACAACTTTTTTGTGACACTATCGCGTTCTTAGGAAAGGCAATTGTTTGTTGAATTCATTTTGATTTAAAATGTTAAAATAATAAGTTTTTATAATAACATTTTGTATTACATGTAGGAACGTTGATATCATCAACTCGCCCTTTTCCCTACGTAGGGTCGGTACAATATGTGCTGCTCTTCCATACATTTATCTTCTTCTTCGTCGCTTGAGTCTTTACAGACTCGTCGTGGTTATCACGTATCAAGTATCAGCCGTCATATCTGCACTCCCTTCAAGATATCCTCTTTTACACAATCCATCGATCCTTTCTTTGGTCTTCCTCTACCTTTGTAGCCATCCACATTCAATCTTAAGACTTATTTACTTACTTTCGAACTTCCTCTAATATTCACATTCGTAGAACATGTAGGAACTTCTAGATACATTTATCAGTTAAGTTGTTTTTTATAAAAAGATGTGTGTCTTTGTTTTTTCATTATCACTCATATTTGGCATTACTTTTACATATGTATGTAGCTATCGGTCGTAACAACCATGTACTACATAAAGAATATCTCCGTAAAGAAATGTGTATATTTTATGCGCCATAAAACTGGAATTTCATTGTTATAAGATTCATAACAAAATATGAGATCGCGACTCACAACAAGCTCTTATTCATGTTACCGGTAAATCGTGAATCCTGCCTGTTTGTAATTCAACTAAGACTCGTTGATACAGTTGTCCAATGGAGTGTCCCGGATACTTAGCCAAAACCAAAGAGATTAAAAAAAATACAGTAAGAATAGTTAATGTTTGACTTGACATACGTACTAAACTTGACAACTAACATAGGACCTTTCAGAGAAAGTACCGGTGAAAAATTTTGTTCATTGTCTATACATTTTTTTTTAAATGCCGAAACCAATCGGCACAATAAATAAATTTACCAAGATAAATTACTTTCACCTTTACCTTCTTCCAGCGATATACTTAAAATTATACAATTTTTTACTACAATATGAAGTCTTACTTTAAAAACATACTTAAGTTATATTTTAAACGCGAAATGTACCCCTAACATCAATATTAGCATGGGCCGGATGCTTACTGGAAGTAATAAAGCATACTGAAGTCAACCGCAGTATTTATCTACGTAGCCGGGACTTTAGACGGTTAGAGACCTATAACTGTGTATAAGATACTTAGAAACACGTTCAGTACACGCTTTATGTAATGTGGTTTTACACTGTGTAAGTTACTGTTAATATCTTGTTGAATTGTTAGTGTTGTACTATAAAATGGGATGTGTGATATCGATAGAAATTTAATAATGATGTGCTATGCTCTTGTGTTTTTAAAACAAGTATTAGTATTGTTTAATGGTAGATTTGAAGGTTATGAGTTTCCATCATAGATGACTAATTTATTAATATTCATTATCTAAAATTACATTCAAATAAAGGCATTTCTTTTAACTATACAAAATAATCTTGGATTACAAAAGATTTGTTAAATTTGAAATCACTACCCCTATTGGTAGTTCTTACTCCTAGCCATTATTGTCGTGGGCATTTACGTATACGTATATAGTACGCTAAAAGTATCATTGGATATCTCTTAGAATATTCAGAGAGCGTGTTTAAAGCTTGGATTGATATGGGCAAGGCGCCTAAGTGAATCTAGGTCTGAATTTAAACTGCCCGCCTCGCCATATCGAGCAGACGGTTAAGCCGTTAATGGAGCCTAGCTTAGCTCCAATTTAGGCACACTCGTTGGACCTAACCGGTCTAACAGACTTACGTAGAATACATTAGAGTGAATTTCAAAGATGATTTATTATTCTATTTTTATTTCGAATACGTTGACAGTTTTCCTCCTGTAGATACAAATTAACAGAATATACCAAAAAATGTCGCTTTAAAGATTTTTTTCGTCTTCAATTGCCTTCAATTTTCCATCATCTTTAGCCAGCCAGTATTAATCACAAATAGCTATAATCAAAAAATAATTGTAAGACTGCATTGTAAGTCCGATAAATCACACTAATCGAACACTACCCTTATAACCCCTCTTAAAGCTGTACAACGCAGTACAAAAGCGTTGATTGGATACTATAAAGGCTGTTCTTTAAGATTGTGAAGACATTGTCCTTTGTACACTGGCGTTCACAATGCAGCTCATAAACGCATTACCATATTAAGTGCCATCGCCGTAGATGAGATAATCGTACAGTCGCCGACACAACTTGTTGACACCATTTTGTGACACGGAAGATTCAAAGACAAAGCATTTTTATGTAAAGTTTAGTGTGTTAGAATGATTTAACCCAATAATATTCCATTAAATCGATGCTTAGGATGTTTTAATTACTTTCTAAATTAAGTTTAGATTTATTTGATCGTAGTGTAAGGAATCAAAAAATGAAATGTGAAAATTATAACTTAGTTACTTAATCAATGTTGGAATTTTTCCGCTAAATTATGGTTTTTTATTACAGGTAAGAATTAAAGGCTAAAGGATTCCTCAATATGTATTGTAACAGTAAGTTAATCTCCTTATCGTTCTCTTTTTATGAAGATGTTTAGTAATTTTTATCTTCAATCTTACTTCTTACTAATATTATAAATGCCAAAGGTTTAGGTTGGATGGATGTTTGTTAGAGTTTATAGCCCTAACGACTGAACTGATCTCGATGAAATTTGGCATAGACGTAGAGGATAATCTGGCAGAACACATAAGCTCCTCACTTTTGTTTTTTTAAAACCACGTGGTTGGTTTTGCGGGCGATAGATAGTTTTATAAATAAAATTAAAAAATAAAATCTAAATAGGAACTTGATAAATTATAAAACTACAATATCGCAATCAATCATTTCCTATGCGATATTACGCTAGTTAATTAATTGTAAAAAATGTATTGAAAAGCTTCACCTAAACTCGTATTAAAATATAAGAGCAGGGAACAGGGGCACTACACTGCGGGGCCGCTCGCGCTCGGAGCCTCGAGCTAAATTAATGCGGCTATAGAGTTGTATATTTGTTTTTTTATAACGTAATATCGACTTGCACGGTAGAAAATAAATAACTTCAATGATATACATTTCGTACATAAGAAATCTGTTTTCTTGTTACGTAAAATTATTCATAACATTTGGAGTTTAAAAGGAAAAATTAAAATAAGTAACACACAATCTAAATATTGCATTCTGTTTATTCAAAGAATATTGACGATAATATTTTATACCAATATTACAACAACGGAAAACCAACAGTAAGTCTTTATGCGGTATTCGATCCAAAAGTTTGTGACCCCTGGATGTCTGTCATAAAATCGAGCGTTGTAAGTGATACAGATAAAAAAGACGCCAGGTGTGCGCAACATCTGCTGCAAGGGTATTGTGTTTACAATCAACATGTAGACATACAAATGTGGTTTAAAATACAAAGCTTATGAAGTATAAGGTTAAAGATTCTATTCTTATTTTTTAAAAACTGTTTGTAGATATCATTAATTACAACTTATATAATAATTAATGTTGTAATTAACTACAATAGGGTTGTGAAAAAAGATTACGATAAAAGTTATCGACTTTCTGTAGTTATGTTGTCTTAAATTACCTTACGTCATAGAAATCTCAGAGTAACACAATAAAGGTCCTTCGCTAACAAAATCAATCTAATACTGGTTCGCTTACGATAGAGAAAATTAATTAGACTTTGCTGTTAGTAACTCACCTTTATATATGTACCAAGTTGATTGGCGAGCGGCCATTTTGAAACTTAAGTGAGGGTAATAATTGATTGTGAAAATTAACACGACGCTATACTAGTTTCTACTGCATTAAAAACTTACGAGAGATGTCCATGAAAAGACTCAACTGTCACAAGTAAGGAAACGATGAACGGAGACTGAAAGTCGAGTTTGAGACAGTTCAAAGTTGCGTATTATTTTCGACAACTAAAACATTTATGCAGAATAGTATAGGGTACCCAATATGCAATAGTAGTCTGTGCTTACGCTTGTCACCCAAAGTGTGGATTTCTTTAACCATGTAACTGCATTAGTTACGGTTGGCTGCTCACAGAAAAATATATTTCCACGAACTCGTAACTTGAGAACGCTAAAAACTACGCCCAAGGTCGTATATATTATTGGTAATTTAATTTTTGTGTCTTAAAATATAAGATCTGTCTACCCTATACGATACTCCAGACTGTACGCTATTTCTGTTAGAAAATATCATCCAGATCCCCTCAGTAATTCTAGAGTTATGTAAGAACAAACATCTATGCATCCATCGATTCCAACAATCATGTTAGTAAGATTTGAAATGTTCAATAGCTATTCCTTTCCAATTATATAGGGATAAAAGAGAAAGAACTCTTCTGTTGACCGTACAGCATGCCGTCACGTAGATGGCACGTTAACCCGGTCAGTCGAGTACTGCTATTGTTTTGCTCGCATTCACCTCTGTTATGAAATATAGTCCCCTTGAGCGTGACACACGTTTGTTAAGGCTTTGTTCATCTCGTATGAATAGACAGACCGATTTGCGAGACGGACGCAATACGGAACTAGGAACGACCACGAATATTGCACTTGTCGATTTAATATTTCTAACGGACATATGCAATCAATTCGTTTCTCCTATAATATCATATTGAGTCGTTAATAGTCCACTAAGCAATTTACATTAGTGGCTGCTTGAGTAATAAAGGTCTCTGAATTCGATAGCATATTCTGAAATGAATAGATGTGAAAACGGGATTAATAACTATCTATTCATAGTTAATTTTAGTCAAAAGTTATTTATGTAATTAGGAATTAGCAATCGAATTTGAAACATTATTTTTGTATTTAATAAATCAATTTTTTAAACGGTTGTAAGGGCATGTTTTATTAACTTATCTATCAAGAAGACGTACAACTAACAAAACATGTTACAATATTCAACGAATTCACCAATTTGATACGAGAACATGCACTCATTTCCTGCTCCTTCAAGGGTTATATTTATTGGGCTTCATTATACTTTCTATGTTTTCTTTCTAGTTATTCGGAATTACATTTAGTGGTTACTTTCCCCAAATTTATCGACCGTTTATAACTGGGACTTTACGATGAATTTTTAACTTCGGTAATATTCCAGATTTGAATTATGATGTAGTTAAAGGCACCTACGCTACTTTTGAATGTAGTCTGGTCATAATGGGTCGGAATCACTGATGATCGCAATTAATTACAATCCTTTGCAGCCCATACAATGAAAGTTCAAATAACTTCGTTCAAACTAAAAGTATCTTTAACAATAAAAACAATAAATATGTTGCATGTTCTTTTGCTATATCTTATTCCTTAATATTATGAAGTAAGCTAGTGAAATTAAATACAACAATTGTAAGAATTATTAAATGTTACGTCCCACGGCGCTAATTAAGAACGAAATTTTAAAAACAAATTAACGTTGTATTGTTGTCGGTACTCTTGCATCGCGTTTTGAGTAATGAGCCAAGTCACGCGATTCTAGTGATGTAGGAACAAATTAATCGATATCGATATTTTAAAACAACCAATGTTTGAATGGGTCTAAAAATAAATTGATTGATTTATGATCTAGAACTACATTTGAGTTGATTTAGCAGATCTGTATTGATGTTTAAATTACATTAATGAACACATGGATAGCTAGTAAAAGTACTTCTACACAATATGTTAGATGTTAGTAGTCAACAAAGCCAAATTGCCAGTCACTTGCTGGTGTGTAGTGGTGTTTACCTTACGTAATTTTTTAAAATAATTGTATAGGTTGTGTGCCTTCGCAATACCGTGTACGATATAAACACCATCATCACAACACTATCGATTCCCACGACAATGGAGCCTGACCTTACTATTAATTGACATTTGAATTGAAGTTTTTATTAGTATCGTAGAAAAGTGTTTATAATTGTCAGCGAAACGATAAATTATTATACAACACTTGAGACCATCCAATTGTTTTCATACAAATGAAAATCATTTTGTATTCAAACTTGAAAGAATTTACATTACAAAGAATAAAAACATATCAAAATAATATTTACTTTCTATAACGATAGCACATCACTAGATGGGCATCACTATTGATTTAAAGTTTATTTTCTAAACTTCCAACAATAGATTTAGATTAACTAGGCAATTGAAAATATTATGAATTTTATGGTTTTATAATTCACATATTCATAGATCGGTATGCATTAAAATATTATCGATTTATAGAATAACTAGGATAATTCCCATAATTCTTAGCGTCGTCAGAACGTCATGAATATTTATTTCGTTCTGCGCATATCGAATATCGATATATTGGCACATCACTAACGCGTGGTGAAAATGTCTTCCCTTGCTATTGATTGTCGCTAAATTTCCACCCGCCATCCGTGATCTTATTACCCTGAGTGCTTCCAATCTTTAGCCAACTCTTTGTGACGTCATGTCGCTATTAACGCTTGAAGCATATTTAAATAAAATGAGATCTCGCTTCTTCTACTTGTATTAGACAGAGACAGCAATTCGATTTTTAAAATAATGCAATTCAGTGCTATGGTTTCTTTAGAGTTACGATGTTGGTTTTCTTTAATGACTATTTACTGTCTTTAAACTCTTCTACTTTGCTTTCAAGTTGTTATACTAGAGAAGTATGGTAAGTAAAAGTTCCAGTGGCTTAAAGTTTGTTACCGTTTGTATATCATTAAAGTTTTTAACAAGGCAGAATGCGGCGGAGCGTTGTCACGAGTGCCATACTTAGGTCACCGACGGTACATGTTATTGTACTTAAAACTTTAATACTTAACGTATGTAGGTTTTAACTTAGCATTTCCCTTTGCTCTTTTTAATGAAATGCGCTCGTTGAGAAATAAACCAGGTCCAGTAAGTACATGATGGAAATAAAAGTATGTAGTATTTTTACGCATTAATTCTTATGATTGCAGGAGGCCTAACTTTAGTCCTCTTCCCCTCGGACTTGGCAGTGGATGGGACGTAAGAAATATCTTCTTTCTGTACGTCCCCTCCTCTGTTGTTTGCATGATTAAACGTCATTAGAAGAAATAACGACATAATTTTGTACATAAATTAATGTGAATTATTCTACCTAGTTTTTTAATTATTTTCAAAACTTAGGGAGTTGGAGTGGTCATACAGCCTTCCCCATTGCCAAGGGTCCCTTCGTTGTAAGTTAATGGCCGTGTAAGCCTACACAGTTCCAACCGGGGAAGGGATCTGTCCCTTGACAAAGTGCCTCACGTCCCTTGGCGACTGAGTAACAGGGGTTCAACAAAATGGATCTATGCATTATTTATTTGGGATTTTAGCTTGTATATAAAATGCATTTGTAAGATATTTAAGTATATAACAATTATTGAAATTTATAAACAAATCTCTTGGTAATGGTTGGTTTTAAATGAAATTATTTCTTAGGGGTTTATAGTACACCATGACAATAAGATAAAATTTACACTAAATATAATTTACCTCAGAACGTACAATGTTAAAATAATTCTCGGACGTGCAGGCGACGAACAGACAGACAATGGGGTCCGGTAATAGGATAATCACGGCACATGGCCCCAACTTCCAGTAATAAAGGGATTGCCGACCGTCACTTCACGTGGCATATTATCTACTTAGTAGGAAAATTAAATAGTACATTCCAAATATTTCCTGCTTTCTTAATTATGGGACAACTTGATTATTGGTACTATTTTATGTTTAGTCTTATTACAGCTATTCAAGTTATATCACATAAAAAAAACATTTACTTAGAATATTCGCAAATTTTAATAAACACACCGAGACCCAAAACACGAGTACGAAAGCATCTCACGCTTTCCTATCAGACATTCCTTCCCCCGACCCGGGTCCCGCATTCATATTACATTATTTTTGTATAAGCGCCACGCTCTATTACTTTATAGGGCAAGCCGTTGCCATGCCAACCTAATTCCCCCGTAATCCCCTCTATTTTAGCGCACCATCCCCTCGATCCCTTAAGTTATAAGGACGCCTATCATACCGTAGCGAAACAAGTATTTTACTGTTTTACTTGAACAAGATCGATAAGATTCCTAAAATGGGATGCGAGTTTCCGAATAATATACGAAAGCACTTTCATTTATTACTTTCCTATTATAGCCAATTTTCAATGCCCGGATTAGGTATTGCTAAGTGATGTTTTATTTACTCAGTTCTTTTAATAGAGCGATGTCTCTATTAATTTTGACTAAAAATAATAATAAAATAATATTCTTACTATTGCAATAACGAATTCCAGGATAATTTTTACACAATGATACGGTGTAATAGGCGGCCATTGGTCCCTGCATGCAGTGAAGAAAGTGTCCATTCATCGTCCGCCCCTGCGTTTCCGAACGCACCCGGTCCCTTGATTACTTGCTCCAATACCTTTTTTAATTTATTTTATAAAGCAACGAATCGTGCATCCTGCTTGTAAAGGAACGTATAAAGTACTTCTTTAAAACAAAAAACATACAGAAATAATAACTAGTTTAATAGCAACATAAAGCCTGCTACAAGAGCTCAGTTCTAACTGAACAGTCGAACTTGTGTCGGTAAATTTTAACTGTACAGTTAAACTGACAGTTAAAATTTCTCTTAACACGCAGTCGGAACTGAGCGTCTGCAGGATTAACGCGTTGTTCGACGTTTGTTTTTTAAAATTCTTCACAGAGGAAGACGCGGGCAATAGCGCGTTGCTAAAAATTAGATAGTAAGTCTAATTCGTAAAATAACAAAAGAAAACAGTGCATTAAGTTAAAAATATCTACTATACGTAAAACTCAAGTACGCATACAGGCAGTAAGGGTGTTGACCTACCACTCGCTTTAGTTTAAATCTGAAATTACAAATGTAATAACCGGTTATCAGTAATCGTGTGTTGCGCTGGCTAAACAAATATTAGTCCACGTTATCGTTGCGATAATGCGAAGTGCAATTAGTGCACTGCCAACCGTGACTAATTTAGTCCCAGTGGCAGCCAAAGTGTTGATATAAGTTGTAACTGCCAGTGGAAAACGCCTCTAAATATTTCTCTGATATGCATTTAAGGAATTGTTAACATAGGGATCAGAAAAACGCGGTTTATTAACATTTACTTTGCATTATTCATAAAAAAGATATATTCTTAATTACTTCGTGATACATTTTAATGGCGAAAGAATTAATGAATTCGGTTGAGTGGTTTCGAAACCTATTCAATAAAAACAAACAAATAGTACAATTTTCTTTAACACTATCATTTATTATATATTCATTAATAATTCATGTTTGTACGTTAAATAACAGAGGGTTGAGCTTAATCAGGTTTTCTTAAGACAGCAGTTTGAGAACTTGCAAGTAACACGTGCAAGTTCAACCGACGTTATGTCCTGCGCGACTTGAGCAACACGTGGCCGCTTCGATTATCTCTGATTATTCCTGTCCAGAATTGATATATTCCTTGCACGATTGTGAGCTCTTGTTATATTTATAATCTTGGATTTAAATATAGAACTTTGTATTTCATTTGTTTTATCCACTGATAGATGGCGCTGATCTATGTGTAATTTATTTAAATCGCGATGATGTAGTTATTGTACCGTTTATTTTCTGCTACAAGTTGATATATTAGAGTTTTTTATGTGACAAAAAGCGTATATATGTAAAAATGATGTCGGACACAAGCATTTATTTCACTTACTGACATAAAATATTAGTACCTAATAAACAAAATGGACGTATAATATAAGTCGTACATAATTTATAGTAAATTCTAATAGTAAATCTAATATCTGATTAACCGACTACAAACGGGTACCCGCATGTTGTTAAACTAACAAGAACCAACTTATTTGCATTAGGACCCAACCGACTCTCAATCTCTATTTCACATGAGGGCAGAACATTGATACAGAGCAGTAGACACTGCAGAACTACTATTTGACCGGACAGGCTGAAACCAAACATGGCCGGAGACAAAATCACATTCGATTAGCGACATTGCTATTAGAACCATCAACATGTGTCAAAACATATAGAAACGTGGAGTTTACAGTCTGTACTGACAGTAAGTGTGTTTTCAACTAAAAGCAGTAGGAACTGAACTGTCTACTGCTCTGCCTCGCTTTTCTGTCCTACTGTAAAACTGGCATAAGTTACGTCTCGCCAAATTGGAGCGTATCAAATGTGAATTAATTAATGTTCTCCAAAAGCTAGGCGTTTCAAATACATTTCTAATTAATAATAAATTATCCTAATTGTAACTGAGATATTAACTCATGTTCTCAATTTTACTAAGTATACCGTACTTGAATTTTTAAGTTATTGACACGATTATTCCAACTTTAACGTGCTATTATACTAACTATCGCCAAACTTTTGTGCGATTGTCGATTGTTTCGCAGTCAATTCAACTGTTTAGTTACACAACTAAAAATCGAATAGTGTACCTCCATATAAGCTCATAGGAATCAAAGCGAGACTAATATAAATAGTTGTGTGATAGTTTAGTTTCAGGTGTGCGCATGCTCTAAATGTGAAAGGTTTGATAGATGGATGTTTTTTATTGTTAACCGCCTAAACGGCTGAACGTATCTCAATTAAATTTGGTGTAAATGTAGAGCAAAGTCTGGAAGTACACATAGGCTATATTCTTTTGTTTTTCATCCCTCAAGGAACGGAGTTGCGGTCGAAAGCTAGTAAGTCTATAAGATCTATTGGATAAAGAAGACGATAGTTAAGGAAATGAAAGATATGCCATTATTATGCAGGATCGATAACGCCCCAGTTTCACCGTAAATTAAGATGCCTGTCGACTATTTTTCACCTCGTTGATAAAAGATACCATCTTAGAAAGTGTGGAATTATTCCAAAACGAATAACGTCAGCCCTTGGTGGATAAACGATTTGGGGAACGCACGCAGCAATAAACTAGATAAGTTAAATAGGGGACACATCGGTTAGGGGTGGAAAAACAAGGGTAGAAATAGGAACAATTTACTACGAAGTCGGTAACGAAGATCGTTCTTAAATTGAAGTTGTTGGTGAAGATGATGGAAGAGAATAAGTTTCTAGTATAAGGATTTTTGAAGACTCTTTTTGAGCTAAACACAAGTAAAGTGCAGAAGCAAATAAGAAGTCATCTACAGAAAATGAAACCATTTTAGTAGAAAAATAATGTAAAAGTCATTAACCTTATTTTGCAAAGAAAGGCTGAGCTTAACACTGTATTTGTTTAGTTAGACACATTCTCTGCTTTGTGTTTACGCTGTTTTGAAAGCCTAAGAGAATAATAAATGATATAATCATTGTTCCTTGTTAATTTTGCCTCTAAAATGTTAAATTACTGAAAATTTAATATTGATAATCTTCGTATATTGCGAAGGCGATATTTGTGATGCTGGGTTTCTGAAGATTCCACTAATTTTATCATTACCTAGCGATTCATTAGTGTTAGGATGACTTACGTTTCAAGAGAGTAAAACTCAAGTTATGTAGTTCGGAAAAGCATTTCGTGAATTTATCGAACCAAAAATACTAACGTATTGTTAAACGTAGCTGGGAAACCGGTCATTAAACAACTAAACTTAATTTATCATAAGATAATTTAGCAATCGATTTGAAATTTGACCTTGCCTTAATAATTGAAATAACTCCAAAACATTTCATGTTGTTTTAAATTAAACGTCAAATCCAATAGTCGAGACTGTCAAGGCCGCTGAATTTAGGTCCAATTAAAGCTAATTAATCCGTACCGAATTTCTGACAGAAGTCGGTTCCAGCTTTGGGAATAAATCACGAAATCCGTATCCAGTTTATTATCCTATAAAGCGCAGTATCTTCAATTTATCCCGCTGACAGAGTAATCCGGATACGTAAGTACGGTCGGCATAAACGTTACATGCTGAAACTTCGATCCTTGTTGCGGTGGTACAGACAGCACGTGCGCCACCTCACGTTTCTGATATAACCTAATAGCTCAACATTCATAACGCGACAGAGTAAAACAAAACAGAGATGGATAATGTGCTTTTAAAAGTACTGTTGCTTAATTTTTGCAGTTGTTGAGAGCTTTATTGTTAAACGTATGTGGCCTCCTTTTAAATAGCTTTTATAAAATACACTATAGTAGGTACAAAGTGTTAAGCTAGAAGTTGAAAAATTGCATAGCGTATTCAATATCAGAGACTTCAATCTTTACAAAAATGTAACGACCTCTATCAGAGATTCAGAGCAGTGTTTTGTTCCGCCCAACAGTAACAAGGCTATTCGTACGCAGAAATTAAGTACAAAAAAATATTGAGAGCGGTCAGCACAAATCGATTATAAAGAATTCAATTCGCTTGACCGACTTTAATAACGAAGTCGCTTCGGTTGTTAAAAACATAACTCGCACAGAGTATTTATTGTAACTAGAGACTTCAATTTGATGTCTTATATTGCCTCTTATCAATTATTTTTCTAGCAAAATGTTACTAACTATACAGCTGTTTTTTTAGATATATGTTTAACTGACCCTAAGTTTTGTATGATACCTATGACACACATTTTTCTCAGTTCTTCATATTGTGACCTTTTAATAATAGGCTCGCCCAATTATTTCTAAACCAATAGACTTCAACTTTCATTTATGTCCCAAATTCTAATTGGTTACATCATGAGCAGTTTTTTAATAGCCAATTCGTTACAACATTTATTGTAATAAAGTTTTAAAGGGCTCTTGTTTTGTATAAAAAGGTTCTTAGTTGTTTAGAAAAGATTGTTGACTTTTAAGTCCTAAAGGGGTGGGCAGATCACAGACCTCTTTTAGCGGGATCCTGATCCACTTTTGAGTATAATTTAAGGTCATAGTACTAAGTTAGTTTTAGAATGGGATTCGTTGCTTTGTAAGCTTAAGTAATATTATGTTTTTTTTTTTCAGATGATACCACAGCACAAACGAAGAAGTCCAGTTTATTTATAAAGTAAGTGTGTTGCATTTTGGATCACGTTAAGATATTCAATTGTTTTTGTTAATTCAGCCTTCGGTCAATGTTACTATACTCTTATAAGCATGCCCATAATGGTAAGATGGTAGTGAGCTTTTTGTATAAAGAAGTTAGTGGTACTAAACAAGTTTCTGCGTTTGTTAATCTACAATTCTTAACGAATACGATCATATTTGGTACACTAAGTTTTCCCTTACAAAACTTAACATTTTCCCGTTACATATCCTCGTACACTTTTACATATTTATTGGCGTATTTTTTGTTGTGTATTCATAGTTATTGTTCGGTCGTGGCGTTTCGCCAAATCTTTGTACTACCCAATGATATATAGGGCAATAATCTTGGACTGAACGAATCAAACCGATGACCCTATAAATTACGCCAAAATGAATCTTATTGTAAAGTATTACCCTATATGGTTTCCCTGAAATATGTAAGGACGTTAAGATACCGCTTACGCTTTGGTTTCTATTGCTTTAAGCATTAAATAAACCTAATATTAAATCACCATCCTGGACGCCAATACATCTGCAGTAATGTATGCATGAGCGTTAATTTTCACTTTATTGTTCCCACTATACGTTTGACCCCTTGTCTTTTACAATCTATGGTATTGTTGAACACAGGTATTTCTATGCCTTACACTCTATGCGGCCTTTCGTCTTCTGCATCAACCAAACTTTTTTGTTCTTTATTCTGGTCAGAATAATTGTACGGTAGTTTTACTTCAATCAGATTTTAAAGTATTAAGTTACGATTGAGTAATAACCTATTTCAAAGCAATTAAGCACTGAAATAAACTTTAAAGCGTTCCTGATGTTCGTCAAAACTTTTCTTCCTACTCTAAAAGTATAAGAGGAAGTAATAAACCGTTTGGAACAATTAAATTTCAACTCCCACAAGCCCTTTGATACAAGTCTTACTGCGATTGTATAAAGCAGCGATAAAATTAATGCGGTTAATGGATGGAAGGAAAGAGTTCAATTCCAGAGGCTATTTTTGCGAGGAGAGCGCCTATAAAAACTTTTTCACGCTTCAAAGGTAATTTGCAGAGAGTTTTTATAAAACTCAAAGTGGAGTTCCGCAAGGCTTGATACTTGGACCAAGTTACTTTCAAAGCATGTATTTCAATACTTAAGCTTAGGCAAAGGTTGTGTGTTATTATCTCGTTAATAATTTTATAGTAAGTTATTATTAGAGCTATGAAGAAATTTACTCCCGGAAATAATTAACAATAAAACCGGAATTGTTGAATTTAAATTGAAGGTAGAAGTTAAAAGATAAATAAATTAAATATCTCTATTAACGTGACAAACATTATGAATTAAAGTCAATATCAGTTAATAAATTTTCAAGACCAGACAAATGCAGAATAAACTAAGTTTACTGTAAATAAATCCAGTAAATAAAACATGTACAAAATAGTAACTCCTAATATTGATTTCGTAAAGAACCCTTACCTATTGATACTGTTCAGAATTGCCCAAAGGGTTCCAACTGACAAAGCAATGCCCAAACTAAATTTGTCCTAACCCAATTATAACGGTAAATCCAATTTTTTCTTCACAAGCTTTCCGAGGTCTTTTGTTGAATGTAACATGTCTCCGTGACACAACTCACTAAGTTATTGCGGGACGTTTTTTATCTGGATGCTTTTGTTAAATATTCCGTGGGCGTGGATGACATATAAAATGTATCTTTAGCAAGATTCTTGATATAAAACTCAAGCATAAAGCCTATCAAATACGAAAAGTAGATCTATACTAGACTTAGATAAAAACATATATTTTCTCAGCATTTTACGCCCAATATTCTTTCTATTCGTAAACCATTCTATGGATAATAATGATTTTTAATTCTTCGCCCAATCTTTTCATCACCTTCTACTTTAAAAAGTTTTGCTAAAATACCAATAAGCTATTTATTGTTGCTGTTCATTTATTGTTGAAAAAACAAAGTATTCTTAAACTAAAGCTCAAAGAGTGTTTTCCGAAAGAGAGGCTGTGCAATCAGTCAAGCGAACGCAAAGTGACCCTCCTAACGAAAATAGACCTACCAAGCTTCAAGTGGTGTTTAAGAATAGAATACACATGTTTGTACATGTTATTTAGGATTAACATTGATCATAATGTTAAAGCGTATCTGTTAAACGTCCTGATCTTCATCGTATTTCTGTCCTAGTATATTCCTTGTTAAGATCGTTGGTGGCTCAGGGGCTTGAGCATATTTAGTTACATAATTTACCCGATCTTCTTACGGTAAAGAAAAACATCGTGATGCAACCTGCACATATCGGCGAAGAAATTCAAAGATATGTGTGAAATCAACCCGCAGTGCAGCGTGGTTGACTAAGGCCTAGTCATCTTAACTTAGGGTAATCTCCGAGCTCATCAGTGGGGACGTATAGTGAATTGGTGATGATGATGATTCTTGTTATTAAGAAAAGCGTCAATTTGATATGAATTCATGAAATTCAAATAAGATCCATTCTTTTCGACCCCGGTAGAGTCAGAGTAAAACAGAATGAGAGCTGTAAAAATGTAAGTAGACATTACAATTTTACGCCGTTCAATCTCTGTTATCAATAAACGTGAATGTTTAGGGTAACGACAGACCCCGGGCAATACGGGTATGTAGATTGCGCAATTCCATCTGATATCGAGAGGAACGTGCCAGTGAGGTATAACCTTTAACTTTACTGTCTCCCAGTCTACACTAACCTTTGACGGGATATTTTTATGACTGACTAAGAATATTTTTGAATCGTGTAAATACGAATAAAACATCTTACATTCAAAGTAATACTGCTGTTTACTTTCCGTCTAGAATAGCCAGGTTCAAGTCTGCAAAGATTTTGTTTTACCTTGAAACAGGGAGGTTGACTAATGCCTAGTCACATCCTAACTTACAATAGGTCGTAGCTAATAGCATCACGTACTGTCCTCTGTCTACCCTTCTATAGAGCAATCGTGTTGTAATATATTTTGTCAAATACAACCATAGACAAATGACAGTTTATAAAGACTACAACCTACAGAGCAATAAATTATAGACACAAACTATCTATGGCAATAAATTATTCATCCGTTGGAAACAGCGCGAGCTAGAACGGTAACTAATTGGTACACGGTCGGTATTTACTCTCACGACCGCATAACAGACGTTCATCTAGACAATACGCTTTTGTATTGACGTATTTCGAAGTTACAATAATTTGTCCAATAATGTGGCTTACAAATAAACTCAGGGTCCTTGAAGCGGGCGTATCACATTCTCAAAAGCAACAAAGCAGTTCATTTTAATTGCGGATGTTCAAGAGCCTTGATTATCACCTCGGTGCTCCCGTTCTTGGTTTCCACCTTTATCTCAAGCATTGTAAAAACTAGCAACTTGACTACAAGTTATTTGTTTGTTGCTGGATGGTTAACGTAAGGAGATAACTGCGATGTTAGTTGAAATTGAAAGAAAGAGAAGAGGGAAAGACGCAAATGACGAGAACATGGGGAAAATAAATTATTGGCAATGTCTTACTAGGAAGAGAATAGCACAATCAAGTAAACAATATAAATTGCTTCTCTGACAAGGACATTGTAAAATTATCATAATCATTTTGACCGTTAATTTCCACGATGTTACAATTAATTCTTATTACAACATGTACATAGCATTCCTATCTCCCGCAAAGTAGAATAGTGTCTGTTACGAGGTCGCGGATAGGTCAGCTGTCAGATAATGCCCGCTTTGTGGCCCGCTATCTCTCTCAGCCACGCCGTGCTGTAAACAACGATACTCACAAAAGATACCACTAAAACTAAGCGTTTACTTAGAGTATACCATAATTGAACCACCACTATACATCAGATGGGAACATGGTCAAGCGCTGTTTTATCATACTTCATACTAATATTATAAATGAGAAAGTTTAGATGGATGGATGTTTGTAAGACTTTGTAGACTAAACGGCTGAACGGCTGGCGATGAAATTTTGTATAGTCGTGGAGAATAGTCTGGAGGAACACATAGGCTACTAACTTTTGTTTTTTTTTAATTCCACACGGAGGTAGTCGCAGGCGAAAGCTTGTTTATCATAAAAACTTACCGCTGCTGTGTCGTAGAAAAGAGTCCTTAACTGTTGTAAGATAAAGTGACAATTCTTAAGTCAACAAAAGTTATTTTGATTTACAATAGGAAATTTTGCATATCAAACCATTAAATCGGTCGTTTGTCTATCAAACTGTATGGACACGAATTATATTTGCTAAGTCCATAGTAAAATATTTAAATAATTATTATTAATTGAAACCAGCAGTATTGGTAACCACATTAGATTTTCTATTTTATTTCAATTTCCGTATAACTTTTGAATATATCATGAGCGATCTCCTTATATCGAAGACCGCCGCTTTATTGTCAGAACTACGTACTAGTGGTTTAATTTCTGCGTCTACTTTACTGTGGTTAACAAACATGTATACCGCCTTTAGCTATACGTACTAAAGTTAACTCAGTTTTAATAACGCTTCTCATTAAAACCATTCCTATTAGTCAACTAATCCAAAAATTGTTTCTTATATTCGAGTCCAGAAAACTCTAGGAGGTATTTACGTTTGACCATGTCACCAGCTACATCCAATGTACAATGATTTTTTCACTTCAACTTTCGTCAGGAGTTAAAACGAAGAAATTACTTTTGTATATAAAGGAAAACTTATAAAATACACACGTAAAGAGCATCTTCATCCCACGTGTGTATTTCCAAATACGTACGTCCCACGTAATAACCATAACAAATGTAACACTAACACCCCATCTCTTGTGGGCGAAACTAAAAACAGGAGTACTAGGAAATTATGTTAATTAATGCCAAAACGTGAAATGCCAGTTTCAGGCTTGTTTTAATAACAGAGTACTTGTAAATTAATTAAAAATTCACGGAATATCTTTTAATGTCACACATGGTTTTTTTACACAGGGATTATTACGAATATTTCTGAGACCGTTTTCGTGACATCGACAACATTAATATTCGATTTGTATAGCGTAACTGGCGTAAAATACACCAAAAAAAATTCTCGCAACTGTCACACAACAATTCGTAATAGTCCCCTGAAATTTAATAAATTCGAAATATTCTTTTGTATATTTTAATCATCACAGGCAATACCAGTGTAGATATCTTTTCTTAAGGGTGCGTTCAGTGATTACTTAATGACTGAGCGTCACAATAATACCAGTTTAATCTGGTTACATCAGATCTTGCGGTACAACGCTAATTCCGCTAAGTGCCCGCTACCGTTTCATTTGTTTATTTTTGTTGTCAATATAAATTCTATTACTCGCGTCTGTAGATACATTGCGAGACATCAAGACGCCCCGTTAGGTTATCACTTAGTTTTATGCATTGCTTGCTTGCAACCGCTGCAAGAATTATTGAAATCGTAGTTTTTGAGGTCATATAAAAATACAAATCATTCCTCTTTATAATATTAGTATAGAAAAACACACCCCCAACAAATAAGAAAATATATATTACTTATTGTATTTGACACTATCTTGAGATATCTCTTTTCGTATATCTCATTCGCTCTATTCTATCCATAGATAAGTCTTTATTCCTTACTAGCTCTCGCCCGCGACTTCGTCCGTGCGGAATAAAAAAAAGTAAGTAGCCTATGTGCTCTTCCAGACTATATTCTGTGCCTAATTTCGTCGAGATCCGTTAAGCCGTTTAAGCTGTAAACTCCAACTAATATCCATCCACCCATCCAAACATTTACATCTATACATATATAAAAGAAAGTCGTGTTAGTTACACTATTTATAACTCAAGAACGGCTTCACCGATATGGCTGAAAATTGGTGAGGAGGTAGCTTAGAGCCAGGAGACGGACATAGGACACTATTTATTCCGTTCGACAGCGATGGATGGATGGATATTTGTTAGAGTTTATAGCCTAAACGGGTAAACGGATTTCGATGAACATTGGTATAGACGTGGGGGATAGTCTGGAAGAACACATATACTCACTTTTGTTTTTTTTTAACTCCACGCGGACGGAGTTGCGGGCGAAAGCTAGTTTACAATATTAGTAAGAAGTAAGATACGCTTGTTAAGTAGCTCAAATGGAAAATCCCCAGTGGAAAGTGTAAGTAAACACTTATATTCATATTTGTTACGATTTAATCTACATGTACACGGGTCAGCAAGTGCGGGGTTAATTAAAAAGTAAACATGTTTTAATTAAATATCACAAGCACGTACAGTCGTGTACATTAATACATGAAACTCGGACATTTTATACTCTACAATCCTAAATATTGTTTAAGTTCTATGTACAATTAAGCTATGAACAGATTTTACGAATATTATGAAATATTTGTGTATTTATCATCATATAGTAGTAAGACTACCTTTGTTGGTTTTTAACAATTCAGAAAAGGCAATGACTTTTTCCTGTTTCTTTTATATTGTATGTTACTTTAGGACATCGCTCTTAATGAATCGATTTTGATAATTATCTTCTTATAATAAAGGTAGTGTTAGTCATTCGGTTCCATATAATTTTGATGAAGTTCTGAGTAATTGTTTTTAATTTTTTAATTCGTCTATTCAGATTTCGTCATTATGCGTTTATTATAAATACTAGCTGTTCCCTTGCGGCTTAAAATAAATTATAAAACCTTTATTTTATTGTTTACATTTGTCACATTCTCAATTGCAAATGTCAAAATGACATAACATTATGACAAACCATGGCAATCTTGCTTCCTTGATGTTGGCAGCAACTTATGGTCTCTTTCCCACATTAGGGTTTTTATCCAAAATGTTTACCCTCTACGTTTAATAGCGTGAAAATATGTAGCCTGAAACTTGACGTAAGTGTAGGGTTTTTTATTAATAAAATAATTATTCAAAAATATGCTGTAATTGCTGACATCGTAGGCAACAAAGAAGGTGCTTTATTATATTAGTATAGATATAACCTTATTTGATTTATGTATGCGACTGTACTGTGGATAAGATTACTTTCGTCAATATTCCTACATTTTAATATTGAACAAATACTGATTGAATTGACGTCGTAAAATATACTTTGTTTCCTCACTTGCATCAACGGAATGAATTATTTTATTGTACTGTGAGTCAGCGGGTTGTGTTCCAGTTCGATTTGATGTTTCAATCTGAGTTCCCACTGGAGAAACATTCGTACAAATACTAGCATTTGTTATTCAATTATATTTCTTACAACCAATTCAACTAAGCATAGGTTATACACAATAGTTGTAAGGACTTGAAGCTACGATCGCTAGGTCGTTAAGCACCATAAATCATTAGGTTATTGTAGCTTAATTTTTTATGTTAAAATTTCATTAGAAATATCCGATGTTAATTGACACAATGTTTACCGAAATCGCTTACCAAGTCAAATGTAGGTGTTTGTTACTTATAAATAGTAATCCGATATACGAGCTACAAATGAAATCGACTAAACGTAACACAATATTTGCTTCGTCAAACACGAATCAGTATTATTGTTACGCAAACCGAAACGTTATTTTCGATGGTGATTTTATCAAAATATTTTTATTTAATCAACGTTATGGTTACACCTACAGTTTTAAGTGAACAGTCTGACTGTATTAATCTATATTCTATGCTTTATGAACCATAGCTATCGCCTGCGACTCTGTCCGCGTGGGATTTTAAAAAAGTAGCTGTGTTCTTTAAGGTTATCCTCTACATCTATGTCAAAAGCAAGATCCGTTCAGCCATATTGAAAATCTAACAAACATCCATTCATCTAAACTTTCGCATTTATAATATTACTAATCTGTTGTCTAAAAAATATAGCCTATGTTTATCACTGATAACGTAGCTCTTTAATGATGAAAGAATTTTTTAAATCGGCCCATTAGTTTTTGAGTTATTTCAACACATACAAAAATATAGTCTTTCCTCTATAATATTACCATAGAAGAGTAAGTTATTGGCTATTGCATATCTTGCATTAAAATGATCATTTAAGCCAGTATTCCGTGTTTAAAATTTGTTCCAGGCGAGCCTGGTGAAAGTTCTTTTATACTACGAATAGATATAGAAAGCGAATTGTCTAGTGTATATAATTGAACATGCTAGCAGTCGGTGCTTCACGCCTCGCAAAGCGGGTAATGAACGTCATACTGGACTTTAGAAAGCTGCTTCCTACTTATATAATCTAGACTTGATGAATGACCTAGATCATAACTGACGATTGTATAATAAACCAAAATATACAATCGAGGAATCTGTCGGTGTTCCTAAAGCTACAGTCGTTTCTTAGCAATTAGACGCAGTTTTTAAATCTGTACGAAAATTATTCAGGCAGTGGTATCCACATACTATTGGTTAGTATCCAGTTTGCGCCAGTCATTGCTACTTAATTGGTTATCTTAAAACAAGGAACGGGGTATTTTGTTATAAGTGGAACACGAAGATTTCCACGACTGTACGAATACTTAGCCCTACGCCACACTCTCTCTGTACATAGTAACCGCGATCAATAAACGAATTAAACTTGCCGCAAGGGATATTAATATACAGTACAGCGTCGTTTTCATCAGCACATCATAAATGCTATCAACGCTCGTAAATGTTTACGACTTGTCCCATATGCTCGATACTCTATTTGATTATAACCTATCATAACTAATGCATTACATTTATTGGCAACCGATCTTATTACAAAATAACTGTAAGACTCCAATGCCAATGCAAAAAAAAATTCTGTGTTTAACATGATAACGTCTTAAGCCCGCAACACACGGTCACAAATGACAGTTTCAACTAAACAAGTTGCTGACTGAAAACTGAGCGTCTGTAGCGGGCTTTATAAATCGATGATTGCCGTTGCACGTAAAAAATCAGGACTCATAGTCACGTTCCGCCTGAACCGAGCGTGTAAGCGAGAGCGCACAACAAGCGATAAAGAGGCTCGATCTACCTAAGACGACTAAACTAAAATGATCGTCCCTAAATTGAATTACAGATAGGTCTAAGTTTTTGTAGAAGTATAGAAACAAGTAGAGAGAATTGTAGCGCTAAAGTGATATGCATTTTACTTATATATTAAGGGCGTAAACATCATTTAATTTGATCTTGTGTCAACCTATTAATGTACCGTTTAACATACTCCAGTTCGCAAACCGAATGTGGTACAAATTGTGAATCATAAAACTATCAGTCTATTGTATTATTTTAACCACAATTCCATTCACAAACATTCATACATATTTAGAACATGCCTAATGACATGTAATCATTTCAAGGCCTTGGAAACAAAAAACACTGTTATGTTGGTATACTGTTACGTTCAATTATGCCAATTGTTTTCAACTAAACAAAAACATTGTTATCTCTGTCTTTTTAAAGAGAATGACAAAGATGACGCCATTACAAACTCAGAATCTTTACTAATGTTATAAAGAGGAAAACTTTGTTTGTTTGATTGTAATGAATATGCTCAAAAACTGCTAAGCATATTTTAAAAATTCTTTCAACTTTACAAAGATAATTTGTCTGTGAGGCATATGCTATATTTTTTCATTTCTTATTATTTTTTAATTTCACGCGGACGGAGTCGCGGGCAAAAGCTAGTCTAAAGATACACGTGTAGCATTAACAATGGTCAAACAAAACGATTAAAGGCAACCGAGCAAATGTTCCAGGAAAGTCTCGGCCATCCCCACTAGATTGATGTGGCCACGTAATTAAGGCCTTTGGTCGGACGTTTAATTGACATTTCCGAGATTCTCATGAAAAGGCATGCGAAATATAACCCCCTTTCAACTCTTTTTGAATTGAAATTCTCATGTTTTGATTTATTCAGGCGCTGTTATTTTTTTAATTAATGTTTTAAAAATTGTAGGATTTTTTTCCTTGAAGTTTGCGAAACGATTTGGAAAAATAACAAAATTGTGCATGGATCCTATCAATGTAACAGAGTAACGAACTAACAGAGGCGTTCAATCGAGCTATAGAAATAAACGTATCAGAGTATGTGGCAATGGTTTGACGGTTGATGGATACAAAGCACGCACAAGCAGAGACGAAACAGATGGTTTTATTAGAGATGTCTAAGGTTGATTACATGTGTTGTGGTTAAGATTTTGTAGTTTACGATGTTTAAGGTACGTTTTAGGTATACTGGTTTTAATTAAAATATTACGAACCAAATTTAAATAAATCCAAATTGCCTTTTACTCGTCATTTAGTTACAAAATAAATGTAGTTAAAAAAATTAATCCATCATAAAAAACTTGAAAAATCAGGTGACGTCATTCCATTCATATATTTCACTGAGCAGGATTTTGATTAGTTTTAACTTTGAACTCTGACACTTTAAGTTTAAAGTAAAAAATCGTTTGAAAAGTTTGAAACGTTTCGGAATGTGAGCGCATTTAATTTATTTTCATTGACGGTTGTTATTTTTATTAATGCAGTCGGGAGTTTAGTAGAAATTATGTGCGTGTTCTAAAAACATGACAAATGACCCTGACTTTGCTCGTTCTTTTTCTTGTACTATCAAGATAAATTGAATTCTGATATTCATATGGTGCGACTGTTTAAAACGAATGCAGTTAATAAAACAATTGTTGATATTTACAATCGTATCTAAATTAAGTTATTACTTTAAAAAAATATAATAGGGTAAAACAGGGTTGCCAAATAGAACTAACACAGACCTTAATCAATTCTGAATCATTTGTTATAAACTAGTGTTTTTACTTACAATATATCTTAAAAAGCATTCAGAAACACAGGGTTGTCACAAGGCTGTTTATACTATTAAATGAATATCAATTAGTTTGCTAAAATAGGGTTGTCACTCGTGTCAATAACTACAAAATAATTAGCAATTAGTGACGGTCAACGGACGCGGGTTGCGGTCATTTCCTGACACAGGATAAAGGCAATTTGCTAATTTACGGCACGTGGAAGTTCGCGGACGTTGCGGCTACAAGGCTCATGTTTTACGCTAACAATATATTCCCAATTTCTGATATGATTTTAAAATCACAGATCTCTGAATCTTGCGTACATTCGAGGGAGCAAATTTATAGCTTACTAGTTTTGCCCGCGAC
>LD688943.1:2511186-2524804 GCA_003118335.3 Papilio memnon
TTCCAGTCTTTTGACTTTAAGCAACGACACATGCATCCCCTTAAAATCTTTTGCCAATACCGTAAAAACAATACCGTCCCCTTTTATAACATTCGGTTATGCTCATTTACTTAAGATTATTCCAGAAACATTTTTTCCCCATAACCGTAAAGATATCAAATTCACATAAGAGTTGGAAATGCTTTCTTTATAGGAATCCAATGGGCCGTTTTGAAGTTCCCCGCTAAAATATTAAGCCCATACAATTGGTTTTTCGTGGATCCGATACGGGATTTGAATGACAAAGGGAACATTTTTGTTAGTGAAGGATGAATAACTTAGGCTATTTTAGGTCCGAATTCTTTGATCGGAATCACGATTCGGAGGTGTTTGGTTTATCTGCAATTTATTTGGTCGATTTGTTGAGTTTCAAGTAATTTGTAATTAACTTCTTATGTTTTTAAAGATTTCAAAATGTCGATTCTTTATCCAATTACCATCCTACAAATAGAATCTTATTATTTTACTATTATAAATGCGAAAGTTTAGATAAATGAATGGATGTTAGAAGGTATATTCAGGACGGTTCAATGGATCTCGTTGTTTCTCACAGATAAATTTAATTCCGCGCAGACGGAGTCGCGAGCAATAGCTAGTCTACTATAATCAATTTTATAACTTTTAACCACATCTGTCACATACTAAAACCAAACTGGTTAAAAACGTAACCAGTTTATTATAACAATTTGTAACCTCTGTCTGCCCTTAGACGAATATTAACACGTAAGTTTTTTGTTTCTATATTTCTATACAAAAACGTATATGTAAAGTATATCCTGTGACCTCTGTTATGACGGGCCACTAATTAATAAAACAAACTTATATAACCCAAATAAAACAATGAAATAATTAAGGCCAATGGTAATTAACACGCGCGACCGGAAGTCCCTCTGTCGCTAGTCATAACACAAACTAAACAATAAACAACCTTATCATAATGCATTACAAACTAATTTCGTATACGACATAGTTAGCAAAATCTGCGAAGTTTTCGCATTAAGTTTTCATTAACATTATACGAAACTTAAAATATTCATAGTTTTAGTTTTAACGTTGAATGACTACATTTAAAGGACATAGCGAAATACCTTTATTACCACTAAGTTAATTGCAAAGATGTTTTAATTTTTTAACGAAAGAAGGGAGGCATTTCGTCCCGTCTTACGAAAACCCCATAGACATCCACAATTGCAGATGCCTACACTTATTGGACGGAGGAGGAGATGCACTCAAAAGGAGATATTTTCCTATGCGTCTCCTCTACCATCAAATCTACTTTCCCCTCCCCATTCTTTACTTATACAAAAGAATGAAGGGGGAAAGAGACTAGAATTAGGCTTACGGCATCAAACGAAACGCGGAATTGCTCCTACTTCACGCCTGTCTTCTGTGTGGTCGTGGTATTGCACCAAGCGAGCCGGCTTATTCGAGCAAAGATGTTAAAGCGGGCTCTACCACTGTGTTCCAACTAATGTCTGTTGGAGGTCTAATCTCCGGAGAATTAAACATCAATATATTTCCTCATCTCCAGAGAAGTGGAGTTGATAATTATTGCAATCGGTGTTATATATCAAACAGCACTAATTGCTGCCCATCGGCCCAGTTACAAAACTGTTTGCTCTCTCACTGGGTCAGTAGATCGGAAACTCTTAATGAATGCAACGTACACTAATTTGTGAATGAACGCCCCACCTAAGACTCTTGTTCCACTAAACTAGCTGCGCAATTTCTATGCGAATATACCAGTGCGGCTTGTTTCTTAATGGAAAAGACCCTTTAGCGTAATTAGTCAAGTTAAAATTGTGCAAGTTTGATAATGGTTAAGTTACTCAGTTTTGTAAACAAAGTATCGTTTCAATGCCATTTCTATGGTCTCAGAATTTACATTGAGAGGAAAAAACCGCTTAAATCTCCGAATATCTATGTTATAGTCTTTATTCTACAGTTCAAGTATTTATAATTGAATAATTATCATATAAGTATATCAAATCAACATCTTATCTATAAAATTAGCAACCACTTACTAAGAAAATTTACATCTTACACAATTTAACTTAGCACCAAATCTGCGTTGCTTTCAGGTGAATCATTAATTATCACTCCCTCCACCAGAGAGCAGCACTTAGCGCTTCCAGCCGTTACGTGCTTTTATGTTTACTTTGATGTTAGATTAGCGGTAATGCAGTTTGACTCATACGAAAAACATTAACACACGGAAACAACGAAAACCTTAAAAAGGCCGTGTTCATACAAGACTACTGGATTAGTTATGTTTACGAAGATCCCTAAAGTTTGATGACGTCACGGCAGCATTTTTATAGAAGGCAAACGAACATTAAATTCTACTCGTCATCCGTAATTTCTCTGATCTTCATTTAAAAACATGTTTTTTCAAGACAGATTAGCGAAAAACAGAGACAACATATTATATTTAAGCATTTTAGGCATATAAATTCATAAGTAAATCGCTCCATGCTATAAAAATGAACTATTTTTTTTCGTCCACGCCTTTTCCTAGCTGTTTATTATTCAGAGCCACGTTACACGATCTATTTGTATTCGAGAAAATCTTGATGGATTTCACACGTTCACTCGCAAATCGGCAAGCATTTACCTAACATTTTTACAACTCAATAGACTAAACTTTTTGCCTCTATTGTTAATATACGATTAGACGGCGATAGCAATAGTAAGACTCATCATTTCAATAAATTTAAAATTAAAATGACACAATTTGAAAGTTACGTAACTGCAGCATATTTAATTATTACTTTCTTATTTCGCACTAAATATTAAGACAGACTTAGTGACCACACATATGCGATATTTTGGATAAACGATTCCTTGTTAGGTTTTATACATGATAATTACAAAAGTCCATATAAATTAAAAACTAAATCCTATTCGTTATTTACACATTGTATTATTAGTTAAATTAACGGTCCGAAGCATAACAAGGCGTGATTCTGTAAAAAAATTGTAATAAGTCGGCCAAACAAATCCCTTGTCGCGTTACCTTCACCTTTCCATGCGATATGATCAGGCAAAAGGACGAAATCAATGTCGGTTGGGGACAATAACAATGTATACGCACCATTAACTTGGCACGAAGGACAAAAAACGAGATTTCCGTTTTGTAAAGCGGTGCCATTGCAATTTTTTAGTCCGGAGACTCAATCCTAGTTTTCTTCCTCTTCCCCTTTTTAGGGTGGGAAAAGTAGAAGAATTGGCAGGACAATGGATATATAGGAAGGGGAAATACTCTTTATCTATGTTTTTATTTTTAGATTTATGTCTAATATAGTCGATTTTAACAGCTCTGTTAAACTGGAATGGAGTACAATGAGGCAAAGAGATGGTTCTACAAAAATTTGAGTTCAGTTCACAGCAATCTCTTCCGAGCCAATTTAAATAACGCGCACTGTAGTTGTAAACGTAATACGAAAGGAAATGTTCCCATTTGCTTTGGCACATGTAGAGAAATGTGTACATATGTATGATTCAGATGTATATTGATAAAATGTTTACAACAATTTCTAAAATATGCATTTCATATAATTTACATTTAATTATATATACCATCTCTATTGTTCAATTCACGTTCACCATACATACATTTTTGTATACAATCATTTTCCATCTCCGTACATTTAATTTTTAAAACCTACAAGAATCTTATTTTATAAACCACATCTCACCCACAAAAACAACGTTATCAAAAATCTTTAAAATATAAAATATATCTCTGTTTTTATAACAAAGAATAATACAATTTAATATTTTGTTAAAATATACAAACATAGAAAAACTTGTTTGCTTATTAAAAAAGATAAACACACCCATTACACCCTGAGACCTTGAAAGCCTTCGTAAACAAAGCCTTCAGATGCGGTCAGAGGGACAAGGACGACACGCTTAATGTAGGCACACTTTTTTTTATAAATCTTTAACTATAGAGAAAAGGACTAGACCAAATTCTCCACTATTTCTTGAAACTCTCGACCAATCGTACGTTCTAGTAATTTTTCCAAATGCTATTTTATAGTAGAAAAAGAAAAAATACTCAAGTAGTTTGTCTATAGCCAAAGTCAACTTATCAGATTTATTAGTTTACTAGATTTTGCCCTACTACTCTGACCGCGTGTAATTAATATAAAAGTAGCCTATGCGTTTCAGACTATCCTCTACATCTATGCCAAATTTCATTGATATCCGTTCAGCAGTTTAGGCTACAAACTTTAACAAACATACATCCATTTAAACCTTCGCATTTATAATAGTAAGAATAAGATTCTTATGATAGTTGTTTACGAAATATCAGTCTTATAAATTAGGTCAAGAAGCAATGACGTTTCCTAATACGATAATCCCTTTGACGAACAATTAGTGTAGCGTCACATTACGCCAATTATCCACAGGCCCTTTAACCTCATTAACATCTGTTAATCCTTGCCCTAATTTGTGGTCTTCAACTCCGTTTGATAGACGTTATTTTGTAATAATTGTACACATAACATTTCATTTAAACTATTCATACTGGATAGTATTACGATACTCGGAATAAAACTGACGGAAGTTTCGACTACAAAACTACTTTAAAAAACTAAAAGATTCCATTCATTTTCTTTAAAACGACAGTTTTCTCTGCGGGTAATTACCCGCAATCACGAATTCGTGAGTGGAAAATCAGGGCACATCATCTGCTACTTTCAAATAACTCAACCAACAGTCAAATCCCCAGTATAAAACCAGGAAATCAGATTTTTCAAGGATCCGAGATTTATTTCCTTAGTTCGGTAATATATTTCCGTCTGAGTCTTAAAGTCAATAAAGGCTCGAATAAATAAGTTTTGTAATAAAGCAATTTATATTGGAGCGTGGAGCAATCACTGAGAATTGATTCATTTAGCTTGCCCGCAACTACTGTGTTATATGTTGGAAATATATGGACCTGACAATAACATAATTCTTATATTATAATATAAACAGCATCTAATTGTGAATGGCTCCAAAAGTGGAAGAAGATCGAAAAAAGTATGGATGGATTTTGTAAGAAAGAATTGATGTTTATTTGTCTATTATAAAAATTACCACAAGACGTTAGCTTGTGTTACTTCTACACATTTTGACCTTTCTACTAGCGATATCAGTAATTGAAATTATTTTGTCTAGAATATTACCTGTTTTGCATATAATGTTAGGTTCCGAAAATATTCAAGCGACACCTGGTGCCTTTCGATTTCCAAATGTTATCTTACTAAGAGGTCTAGAATATTAAATATTAGGATTTTGATAGGTTTTCCCTAATACACACCTGAATATTTTTTTCTATCTCTTACGAGTATTCTATCCCAAATTTGTTCTACTTTGATATGATTGTCACGTTTGGGATCTAGTTAGGTTAATGAAAAACACGTACTGTTTGCTCTCATTAAGGATATATTTTTTCCAACGGCCTGTCCACCTTATGTCCAACTAATTTCTTTCCTTCCAACTCATTGTGTCAATAAAAGTTCTAACCTTTTAGAAACAGTTCCGATCATTGACTCAACAAGTCAGTTTAGTATCGGAAATTATTAAAATTAAATTGAATTTAACTAATAAATAATTAGTATTAAGTGGTTTTGATTAAGATTTTATATAATACCTGCCTTTGTCAAGAACAGATATCCAAAGTAACTGATTTTTTATGTTCATGACGTTCAAACAATACATTTTTCCAACCTGCGCACTTAAAGTCGTTAAGTGGACATCCTTAAGGTCGATCTGAGTTACTCTAAGTGCGACAGTAAAACTCATAAAGAAATCTGTGTTACTACATAAAAGATTGAGAAATTCAGCGCTTAAAGAGCTATCGGCAATAAATTAACAAAGCAACACTTCATAAAACTATCAAGATGCACGCGGTTGCCTCCTGCTCTCCCGACTGTTTATAATTTACATTTATAACCAGGTTAACAACTCTCTAAGTAAATAGTGCGGTTGATTTTTATGTTGCAGACACGTGTTAACATACAAATAACATTTAATAAACTTCTTTAATTGTTACTACTCTATTAAAAAACTACGTTGTGTTTATTACAATAATGTTTAGTTATACTATAGTTAAAATGACAGTTTATATTCAAAAGCGTTTGAAAATTGTTAAATATATTGAATTAGTATCTAGCTAATTTTAGTCAGTGTCGTGTTCAATTGCATAATTGTAATATTTATTTTTATTTGTTACAGATACCGGCTGTAAAAATGGAAGGGAAAAAGATATCAGTATTGATACTATGTTTCCTGTTGTCGGCGGCAGCTGACTTCACCGCGAACTGCCCGCAGGAGTGCAAGTGTGTGTGGGCGAGCGGCAACAAGCAGGCAGACTGCTCAGAGGCCAACTTTCACGACATACCCAAGACTCTCAGCGCAGAAATACAAATTCTCGACCTCACAGCCAACGAACTATACGAAATAACACGACATGCCTTCGAAGACGTTCGACTGATAAATTTAAAGAAACTAATATTAAGGGAGTGTAAACTCATAACGATACACAAAAATGGACTCAGCGGTCTCGCTATTATGATCGAATTAGACTTATCGAAAAACGATTTAAAAACCCTACACCCGGAAACATTCAGGGAGACGGCGAAAATAAGATGGATTTTACTCAACGACAATCAAATCGAGAAATTAGAAGATGGATTATTCAATAACCTTCCCTTCTTACAGAAAGTCGATTTAAGTAATAATCGAATCGTCCAATTGGGATTGAAAACTTTCATGAACTTACCCAAATTAAATATTCTACGACTCGACGGTAACAAGTTGGAGCACATGAAATTGGATACCATAAATTCATTACCTTTATCGAATTTGGACATCCACGATAACCCTTGGCGATGCGATTGCTATCTACAACCGTTCAGGAATTGGGTCATCAGTAAAAATCTATATACCTCGCCTATAGCATGTAGTGAACCGCCTAAAGTTCACGGCAAACTGTGGAAAGAGCTTGATTCGAGTGACTTTGCTTGCCGGCCGAGCATTGTCTATCCAACCTCGAAAACTACTCTTCGCTCATCCGATACAAATGTTACACTCTCTTGTCAGGTTGATGGCAATCCATTGCCAGAGGTAAATTGGGTATTGAATGCCCAAATTATTGACGGAACGTACAGATACCAAGGTGAAGTAAAGTACCTTATTACGCAGAACAATTCAGAGAACAGTAAGTGGGTCAACTTGACAATTATCGACGTTGGTACCACTGATAATGGAGAATATTTATGTGTAGCTAAGAACCCGGGCGGTGTAGAGGAACAAAGCCTTATTTTAAATATAGCACCCACAACGCCAGGAATCGTAGTACCACCTGGCATGGATAATAACATGTTACCAGTATTAATTGGTGTTTCATGTGCAGCAGCTATACTGTTGATACTCTTAGTAATTATCTGCTACTGCTGCTGTCGAAGAAGAAGTTCAGAAAAGAAGAAAGGAGACGTATCTAATGGAGAAGCATTGATAGAAGGATCGGTCATTCCAGAAATGGAGAAAAGTTTGATTACAGCCGTTAATCCGGTGACGAAACCACCAAGAAGGTACGATATGCCACCAACCATTACCAACGGAGCTACAGAGATGTCAGAACTTAATAAAACGCTACTGGACAACGATTCTGTTTTCGGTAAGATATTTTTTTAGTTTTGTTAATGTTGTAAAGTTGTCTAATGTAATAAGTTAAATCGCAACATAGGAATTTGAGTAGAAAAGAACGTTATACACATTATCATTATGTGTTCATTTATTTGTTTATTTCTTGCAGCTCACAACGAAGATGAAAAACGATCGCTAGATTTCGAACAACAAACAAAGCGTTCTCAAGATGCACTAAACGTGGAATACGGTCGCACTGATGGGCGAGCCTATCCACCAGACCTGCTGTCCTTCCCAGCAAGAGCGGCGCAGATATCCCCGGCAGCTAGTAACGCTTCCACTGTGCCTGACACAAGCAGGTTGCAAATAAATCCCGTTAGTCCCATACATTCGCCAATATACGGCGTGGCGACTAATCAAAATCTCTTTAGAACATTGCCTTACTCCCGTTCTCAGTCGCCATTTACGGCGCCTATAACGCCTCCTAATATACCACCCCGTCAAGGATACGTCACTATTCCCAGAAGACCTAGAGTACCCAGCTGGTCGAGCACGGCCAGCACACAAATTCTTCCGAGCACTGAAGCCCAAGAACCTTTATACGACAATCTAGGATTAAGGACAACAGCGGACGGAAGTTCAGTGCTGTCTTTAAACAAAGCTGGTTTGGAACAACAGTTCTCTCCTATGAGAAATAGACCGCTGCCAGCAACACCCACGGCGTTCCCAAGCCCACATCAAATGTATTATGCACCTATCGAAGAACAGGAGCCTGCTCCTTCGCCCGTACCACCTGCGTTCATTCCTAACAGAAATAGCATCAGCTCGCAATTGTCTACACAGTTGTCCACCCCTGGGCCTCAGGAGCCTGTCAATCAAAGGATGAGTTGGACCGCAAAGAGTACTTCTACCCCACAACCTGAACCGAGAAAGGCCTTGTTTTCTAATTCAGATAATAGAAACTTTGATAGCCCTTCGCACAATCCAGAAAGCAACACATTAAGCCGTAAGGGTAAACCTGAGACTGGGTCATTGCGAAAGAACATTCGAACGGATAACAAAGAAGATCCGAGCTCGCCGTCTAAAGAAGACACGAGGAAGAATGAGAGTAACGTATCATTGAATCAATCAGGGACTTTGGGCAGAAGTGGTAAAATTCCACCGAGACCACCGCCTAAACCTAAGAAAAAACCAACAACCGAAGTTAATTCCAACGAGCCTTTGTTCGAGGACGAAGGGGAGGACGGCACGGAGGTTTAGTGAGGTGCCGACTATGAATACGAACTACCAAGTGCCAATGAGCTTTTAGTGATTACGTCAGTGCAGTGATAACAATGACCTGAGAAAAGTGCAATCGGATAATTTGTTTTGCGGTGCTCGTGTACATAAATCTCGTGCTAGATTTTTTACTATTGCGTAACAATATTACGGACCATTCGGAAGTTTTAACGTAAGTTAATATAATTAGTGTAACATGCCAGGACTATGACCTTGTATATCTTATGTTACATTTAAGTATTTATTGTTTGTACTGATTTAAGGCAGCGTGACGGTAGTTTATAACTTGCCAGTTGCATAAATACCTTCGTCATTTCCAAGACTGATTCCAAATTGATTCATGACATTCCCAACATCAGCATTAACAAAGTCTTTAGTTGTTTCCATAGAATCAAACAGTCCAATGGGGAACATTGGCCTTATTTTATTTCCATAGTGATGCTAGGTTTCTAACTCTAGATAGTTATTTGGAAGACTGAAAATGATTGTTAATTGCTTTGGAACTATTGATGACGTCAATAGTTCACGTAAAGCGTTCCTCATTCACTCTTCTAATCAAATCACACGTGTTGCAAACAAAAAATGATCTCAAATACCAGTTTGAAAGTATGAAATTTAAAATTGATATTTCTAGTTTTAATTCAATTATTTTGGCAATTACATTTGCAATATGTGTGGTTCCATCATCTCATACTAAAATGTTTAACTTCCTCTTCTAAGTTAATATTATTTTAGTTTAGCCCAACGGTTTATTTTAAACACAATGTAATGTTTAGCAACTGTACGCTACGCATCGTGAGTTTTCACTGACTAAACATTCACATAAAACATGTGGCAATAAACATTTTTATGAGAATGTTTTTGCTAGCGTGGATTCACGGAATTGATTTGATCAGCGTATTTTCAGTTGAAAGAAATATTTATATTTACTTTGTTGTTTCTTGAAAACTGGATTTTGTGTTTCAATAGTGAATATAGTTCCTAAAATGACTATTGTTTAAATGCTGTAATGTAAGTCATATATTTGACGATATCATAGGAAAGTCAATTTTTTACTTTAACGCTTATCAATTATTTTGTGTATTTAACATATATTATTGATTACAAGCTAACAATAAAACAATATCATTATTTAGTATACATAGAGATAAATGAAATTTTAAAAGAAAAATCTAGAAATATTTATTAGTGCAAGTCGAACAAGTTTTTTTGTGCAAAGACTTGTGCTGGTGCTAATTTTTTAAATATTTTTTTCTTTCTAATAATTCATTTATTAACAGCACCTTGTAATAATATTGCTTGCACAAATTACAATACATGTTAAGAATCGATGAAGTGATCATTTTAACTATATCAATATTTAGAAATTATACAGCGTGTTTGTTTTTAAACCAAGATTTTTAATGCGATTTTAACACATTTTTTTAAACTGTCATTTTATGTTTTTACAAATAAGCAAACATTCTGATCTATCTAATCGATTTGTTTGGTTTATTTTATTTCACGTCTACATTATCGAAAATGTACGATATTTTTACAATTTTACTGTAGACATCCAGTTTTTTTATGTAGTTTTAAGTGCTATGTGTACATACAAACATATTATTAAAGCTATATTTCAGTAAAATGGTTTTTTTATTCCTTAATATTTTTTTCTTGGTTGACTCAAATAATTGACTTAACTTTTATATTACTTTTGTAGAAAGCAATATACAACACTATACTTGAGATACCTCTGCTTTGATCTTTAATTTTTCCTATAAATCGTAAAAAATAGCTCGAAGGCGTATCAACGCTTCGCAATAATTCATGGAATTCTGTTGGAGTTGTTTGCGATCGCGTCAACAAAAGGAAAGGAAACAGAGATAAGATATGTACATGTTAGTGTCATTTCATTGGAAGAGAGACATATAAAGAAAAACATATTTTATTCACTACATCAACTCTAAGAATCATGAAAAAATTATCAAAAGATTCCACAGCAAATCATTGCATTTCAGAAACTAAAAAAAAACACATTTTTTTATCAAAATAATTTAATCAAATGCAATTTTCAAAACATCCTGTATATTTAATTGCAACATAAAGGTGGCTCCGCGTGCAGGTGCTGAACTTAGCATGATTTATTTAAAGCTTCTACTCGTTGGCAAACCGCCAAAGTGAATCACAATTACTTCCTGTTATGAAATAATTAATTATGAAAAAATCTAATAAAAAAGGATGACGAAAACTGCAGCCTCGTAGCGGTCCGAAATAAATATCTTTATTAATTTTGAACACTCTGTATAACCTTTTAAAATCCATTACTCTGTCTATGAGTGTCTAGAAGTACAGTCGGGTACATTGTTTCTTTTAATTTATTTATGCTAGAAAACAGCAAACATAATAGTTTACTTGATTTGAACTTAAGCTAAGTTTTGACTTTACAACGCTCTTACAAAGTCATCAACTTGCCCTTATCCCTTACGGAGGGTCGGCACAGTACTTGCTACTCCATACATTTCTATCAGCCGTCATATCTGAATCCACTCCCTTAAGCATATCCTCTTTCACACAATCCATCCATACTTTCTTCGGTCTTCCTCTTCCTTTGTAGCCATCCACATTCATTCTTAACACTTTCTGGTTTATGTCCCCATCGTCTCGTCGCATAACATGTCCATACCACGCTAACCTTTTGCTTCTCAATTTCTCCACCAGTGGCGCTACTTTCAAACTTCCTCTAATATACACATTCTTAACTTTATCCTTTCTAAACGCTCTTACAAAGTACCATCATGTTTACTTGTAACATGACTTAGAGTTTCATAACCTATCCATAAAATAGAAGTTAGTGCACATAAAATGTTAAGATCTGAAGCACTCAGCTTAAGCCAGGTTACTGTATTAATAACTGCAGCAACAAAACATATTTAGTTCCTCCCAAGATACTTAAGAAAATGTTTAAGCAACCACAACATAAGAAATACATGTCTTATGGCCGATTTCCTAGCTAAGCTTAACCATTCGTTAGTATTTTTGGTCGATAACTTCATGTAATGCGTTTCAGAACTACGTAATTGGAATTCTCCGTTGAATTTTAGGTCAACACTAATGAGATACTAGGTAATTGATAAAATAAATGGGAACTTCAGAAACCAAGCATTAATGTTATGCAATATTTTTCTTACCGCAGATATCGTAAGTGAATTGACCTACAACACTAGAGGACGACTTCGGTGCTTGTTTCTCTCTGTCTCCTCAATTTAAATAATAAAACAGTCTTATTAATTTAGTAATTTTTTAATTCCACTTCATTTTGTAGTCCATTTTTTGTAACTGGACCACCGCTAAAAGATGTGACTGTACATGTGACGTAATTTTGGAATTAAAAACAATTGAAGATTTAGATGTGTTGGTTGTTAAAGTCTGGAAGAAAGGAGATGGAACTTAAGAAATCTTATTTATGCTTAAGTTGAAGTATAAATATATCTACTTAATGCCCTATTCTGTCGCTGAACAGTATATACAAATATAGTAACATTTAAAGTAATAACCATTATTTACTTGCAACTCTCATTTCTTGAAGTTTGAAGCTCGAAATCCCCATAAAACTCTTAAGCCGAAACGCCTGCACGCATTTAACTGTAATAATTATAAAATCACATTAAGCACAACAGCGCCCCCTTTGTTTTCACAGCCGTTAATTCGAGAACTGTTTCCAATAAAAAAGTGGTTTTATATGAACGATGCTTGGATCCCTTTTTAACATTTTTAAAACCGAACACTTTACCGTGTAAAATTTGGAACAAAGGATTGAGGGCTATTGTTTAAGTATTATTTCTGAGTACAGGCTCGTCTTTGTCGGTTTCGGATTACATATTTTTTTGCTTTGAAAAAGAAATTAATATTAAATTTAACTTCGTGTACTAAAGATTATGTGCGTTATCTTACACCTAACACTTCTTTTAAACCTAAAAGTCTGCTCACAATAAATACCGCGTCTTTATCTCTTTTGGCTTTCCTATTCACAAGTCATAGATGAGGTTAGACTTAGGGCCTGTCTTACCAAATTGTAAATAGTCTAACAATTCAACGTGTAAAACATATAATGGAAATATCGCATTTTGTTGCCTTATCCCACAGTGACGTCATTTTTAAGCTATCTGAGCCTCTATCAGCCAGTGGTGGGACAGGCCCTTAAAACTCTAAATAAATATTGCGTTAACTGAACTCTCCAAGGATATACAGTTACTGGAATTAACGATCGTGTTAACGTAAGTGAGAGTAGATGAAAGAGACTACCCAGATGTCTTATTTTAGTTGGAGTGTCATCGGAGAGGAGGCCGGACCGCGTAATTATTTAAACTTAATGACTAGTCATACGTAACACGTAAGCTGTAGTTTATTTTTAAATATTTTTTTATAACACAAATCGGAGAGTGTTACGTACGTTCTTATTTGAGCTACCTACATTTTGCTTGTTTACATTAAAATTAATTTCTTATTTAGTAAAAGTTGAAACTTTCCCTTCTCATTCATGTTTTTTATAAGAGAAGAGAAAGGAACCACCAAGCGGCGGGAACCTCGAGGTGATCCGACACCGATGGACTTCTGCAATACCAGAGGAATTACAGATGCGTTGCGTTCTTTTGAGCCATGCTCGATTATTGAAGGA
>LD688943.1:2532216-2543815 GCA_003118335.3 Papilio memnon
GCCAGGGGGCGTGGGGGTGCACATTAGTGGCTACACCTCACGTCCCTTCTATAAAGTTATTTTATGCTCACTCAGATTATACCTATTTCATATAACTATGATAGTCTCTTTTACGTAAACCATTATTTCATCTTCATATTTTAACTAGCTTTCGTCGGCGACTCCGTCCGTGTGGAATTAAAAACAAACAAAATGAGTAGCCTATGTGTTATTCCAGACTATCCTCTACATGTAAACCAAATTTCATTTAAATCCATGTAAACTTTCGTATTTATAATATTAGTGTGATTTACTTATTATATAATTATTGCATTTGAGTGGTTTCACCTGTTTGTTCTTAAAACCTATTAGACATGCTGTGCCTTTATGACAGAAGAAAAACACAAACGACAAAGTCTCTCTTCAAACTTCCTTATGATGCATACGAATACATCGATATGTAAGTAACAGTGTCTTAAATGATAAGGCCACGTTGACGCCCGGTGTAATACCACGACCACACAGAAGACAGACGTGAAGTGGGATCAATTCCGCGTACAGTCTGATGAGTGTGCCGGAGGCCCAATATTATTCCCTTTCCCGTTCCACTCTTTTCTTATAAGAAAAGGGAACGTGGATTTGACACTAGAGGAGACACATAGGAAGGGGAAATATCCTCTTAATGTCCGTTTCCTCCTCCGTCGATTAGGGGTAGGTAACTATCCGCTATTGCGAATGTCTATGGGCAGCGGTCTCTTCACCATTTTAGCGGATTCAGGTGGCCGCTTGCTCGTTTGCCAATTTATGATATAAAAAAATCATTTGACGCGTTTGAGATTCGTTTCAGAATTCAGTTAAAAGTCACTTTAAAGATCAGAATGTCAAAAACAGGCCTTAGTTAACAGAAAAACGGACTGTTCTAATTTTTTAGAAGGGTTTTATAGTGATCGCATTTTAACAAAACTACCGTATTTTAGGTTTAGGGAATAAGCAGAAGTAGGCAATATCATTTCATATGTTTAGTTTACATCAATAAAGTAGTAGAGATTAGAGCTATAACGTTTTATGCGCACTAACGTCGTTTATGTTGAGGTTATGAAACTCTACTCAGTAACTACGTTCCGTATAAACGTGGAGGAGTATGAAATATTGGTCAGCGGAATTACTTATTAGATGACATTATTTTCGTGTTAATATAGAAAATGATTACTTGGTGAATGATTTTCTTTTGTTTTATGCAACGAACAAACTCCACCCTTCAAATAACCTCAAACAACTTTCGCATTAAACAAATAACATGCCGAATGATATTACCTTTTGGTAAGAAAAGGAATAAAGGAAGTAATTAGTAATTATTAATTATTATTAGTAATCTAATGCCAATAATTACTTGGAATATTATAACACAAATTTCGTCAGTTTTTTTAACTTTATTCAAAAACATCTGCTTACGCTAAGTTTGAATAACACTAATTTTCTTAACAAAATATTAATTTCTTAAAAACAATTATCTTCAACTTAAACAGCTTAATTTTCAAAATAAGATTTCCTTGACTTTATAAGCGGATTAAGTAGATTTAATTTAGAATTGTGTTGAGAGTTCTGTGGAGTTCCGTTTCTTCTCAAGGCTGTTTTAGGATAACTTTGAAAACATTATTTAGTGAAGTTTTGTCGTATCCAAACATTAACTAACTTATATAAGAAATCTTCATCTAATTCTCTATCAGAACAGAGAGCATTTTCAAACGATTTTAGACTAACACACATTTTGTAGCTGTAGACCGCAATTTCTGAGATCTTTTGAACTAATTATTTTTTTATTTACATCAAGATTCAGACATCCATTTCAAGTTTAAACTATTACTAACAAGTTTTCTTCATAACTATTATAATTTAAAATTACCCGTTGTTTTCTTTTGTCGATTACCTATCTATAATATATCTTTACTTCTATACTAATATAATAAAGCGTAAACATACACTTCTTTGTTGCCTAATATGTTAACAATTACAGCATATTTTTGAATAATTTTTTTTTCAATAAAAACCCTAATGTCGGAAAGAGACCATAAGATGCTGCCAACATCAAGGAAGCAAGGTTGCATGGTTTGTCATCACGTCATGTCATTTTGACATTTGCGATTGATAATTTGACAAATGTAGGTAAACAATGCAATAAAATTTGTATAATTTCACGCGGATGAAGCCGCAAGGGAACAGCTAGTAATTAAAATAAATAAAAAACAGTATCCGAATGCTATATTAAATCCTAATGTGAAATAAAGCCTCGAATATTTACTGCTTCCATCTGAATCACCAACGAATGGTTAATCGTTAAATTCTAAACCTGTAATCCACTCTATAGCGTTGTTTATTTCAACCCACACTTTTTGTTTTTAACAAAACAAAATAATCTGATTACACTTAGAACGTATCGTACAACTGTTTAATGAAGCGTATATGAAGGCACACTACTCGATTTTTAGTTGTGCAACTAAACAGTTGAATGGACTGCAAAACAATCGACAATCGCACAACTGTTGTGCGATAGTTCAGTCAGTGTGCGCCCGCTCTTAGGATAACAGTGTCTAATTCACATGAGCATTTTTTGTACATTACGGTGAAGGAATTCAAAGATATGTGTGAAGTATTTAAGCGCCAATAGCCTAATGGTTTGGGGTACGGACTACCTTGAGGTCGAGGGTTTGAATCCCCGGCATTCGACTACTGTCGTGTACTATATCCTCCAATACCAAGATAATTTAACCATACCTAGAATGGTTAAAATAATTGATAGTAAATTAACAAAATCTAACTATTATTCAAATTTAATTAAATTAAAAATAAAAGTCAATCTGTAATGGGTCAGCATGATTGACTATGGCCTAGTTACTTCTAAACTTAGGGTAGGCTCCGAGTTACTGAGGACAGGTATAGTGAGCTGGTGATGATGGTGGCAATTTTTCATTAGAGAAGGCCATACATATCATAATGTAAAGAGAACATGTGCTATTCTCATGTGTTGACGTATGACGTCATCCCCTATCATGACGTCATCACTATACCAGCTGCAGTTAATGAGACATAACTTCCTCTTGTTTTTTTATTTAGAGCGGGCGCATACTTTGACTAAACTATCGTTCAACTGTTGTGCGATTTTCGATTGTTTCGCAGCCAATTCAACTGTTTAGTTGCACAACTAAAAATCGAGTAGTGTGTTCCATATAAGCTTATAGGAATCAAAGCGAGATTGACCAGTTATGCGATAGTTTAGTTTCAGGTGTGCGCACGATCTCAAAGTCACTAGAACAAATGTATAGCAGTATTTTTTTCTTGTTTTAATTCTTTTATCGACACAATTTTGACCATTTCCAATGTTCTTGTGACAAAACGAGCGTGCTGTAACAAAAATGACAACATTAAAGAGAACAGTGAAAGCTTACGTCCGGCTTACAAAAGGTTAGAACAAAGAAAATATAAAGTCACCTCAATAAAAGTTGCGGCTAGAAAATGGACAATAAAAGCTTTTCTCTTCTTTCGAATCTCTTTCTAATACATCTGTTACTTTTATTCTTACATGTTATTTTTAAAAAACCTTTTATACTCATTAATTCGTACATACGGAAACATTGTTATGAGTACTTAAACAAATAAAAAAAATACAAAATCGGTCCACCATTGCCGGAGATATGACATAACAAACATAAAAAAATATGCCGACAAACGGAGTACTCTTTTGGGAAATCGGTAAAAAATAATGTCCAGTTAAGTAATATTTGATTTCATTTTTATGTAAATGAGCAAATTAGCGGCGGGCACACCGAGGTGCTTCGACGCCCATGGACATCCGCAACACCAGATGCGCCAGCCTTTGAGAATGAAATAAGCTCGCTTCTTCAAGGACCCTAAGTCGTAATAGTTTGGATAAACTACCGAGGACAGACCCTTCCACCAGGCAGCTGTGCGGGGCAGAAAATTATAAGATATTTTTTTTAATAATAAATGTTTTCGTCAAATTCTTAAAATATTTCCTCAACTAGAATTCTTTCCACCTTTGACCTTATGATAATGAGGTCGTGAAAGTTTCGTCATATTCAATCAAAGTTCAAAGAAATTTCAACAAGAGATCGACTGGCCGACTGACTACACAAGTCGGTGGAACTTGTAATGAAATAATTCAAGCGAGTTACTCGCCTGCACAATGTCCGTCGTCTAATTAAATTTCTAGCTCAATTTCTTAGCGAATCCTCTGTTCTTTTGTAACTCGGTTAGTGATGTCTTTGTGAAAAAAATCACGTCAACTAACTCGCTCAGCACTTTAAGAAGTAAATAGATAAATATATGGATAATTTGACAATTTTACGCAACAATATGTAGGTACTCCAACGTAAGTATGCATTTTCTCTGTTGATTATGGTTGAATATTTTTTTTTATTTCTTTGTTTTCTACAAGAAGGAAAAGAATTTTTATTCAATTGGTTAGAAATCAAAAACTCATTGTTTTCAATAAACTCATAATATACAAGTACATATGGTAAATTTTTGTTTTGGTTAATTGCTTATTAATCAGCCATCGTTTCGCTTTTAATCATAATTTTTGTTCAGCGAAAATTAGAGCAATCTTTTTATGCCGTGGTTACGCGCTCAGACAACTTTCTTTCCCCTTTTCTGTGGCACTGATAGCATAATAACGTTCCCGGCGGCCCAACATCTTTCGATACATTAAGCTTTATGTTGGCCGGCACGACTGGGGCGGGCAAACTTTACAATATCGACTATTATCATTTAGGTCGAACATAACATCGGCTTCTAAATTAGGGTTAATGTTTTGTGGAATGGATACTATAGTCTGAGCTACACTTTTAAGTGTATGTTATGTCTTAGATGGAATGGAAGAACATTGGAGTTTTTTTATGACATTTATATGCAATTATACAAAAAATAATAATTGCCTATAAGATTTTTGCAGGCGCTAAGAATTTACTAGTGTCATTTCGCTAGATAAACGTGTGAAAAAGTGGTTACTTAAAACCGTCAATAACTAATTTGGATTGCAATTTCAACCAATATACAGTCCAAAATCCATTAATTACGTCAATTGAAAGGTCTTTTTTAAATCCAATGTCAAATCGTACACGATTTATTACTCCCGTAACTTTATATTTTCGGAAAATTATTGTAAAAATTGTAAGAAAATGCACATGCAACGTTTATAAGCAGGAACCTCATTGGTAGAAATATTTTAGTTTACTCACCTCGGTTGCCCTGGGCGCAGTAAATTGTGCATTGTAAAGGATTTGCTTGTACATGAAGATATATTACTGGCATCAGCTTAAATTATTTTAACAAAATACGTTACCTCAAAATGATAAATGTTGCATTTATTATGATGTATTTTCAAGCGGAATTTATTTAAGCTATTTCGTTTCTACAAATGAACATTTTATGCTTAAAATTGTAAGCCCCGACTAAATTAATATTTCAACAACTGGTTTCATACTAACTTTTGCCTGAGAATTCGCAGTGAAATTAAAGGACAACTCTATAAGTATTTTTAAAACAAAACTACTGGACTTATTTAATTCCTTCACTATTAGAAAACTTCATTATTCCTATGACAGTCTATCTAATTACTAGATATTTGATACCGCGCAGTAGTAAGAGATTTTAACCATTATTTATATTAAATGATAAAACATTGGGTAATTAGGGATCAGTGCCCTTCAGTGAAGGTCATATCTTAACCTTCAGACTAACTCTATAAACGGAAAAGTTGTTTATGGGAAATGACGTCGCAAACTCTATCTCATTAGCAGTTCCCGTGTCTATCGGCTTTACTAAACAAACTTCCTTAATACATAGAGTTATGTATTTAACTTCACGGTATACACTCAGAACTTCGAATTACGTTTAGCTTTACTATTTATGAATTTCTTTTTAGGACTTCTTGCTACATTTGTAAATGCTCGTATTTAGTTTGTTTCATTTGCCTATTGGCTTTCGCCCGCGAATCCGTTTAAGTGGAATTAAAAAAAAACAAAATTAAGTAGCCTATGTTATCTTCCAGACTATGTTCTACATCTGTGCCGAATGTCATCGAGATCTGTTCAGCAGCTTAGACTACAAACTCTAACAAACATCCATCCATCTAAACTTTCCTATTTATAATATTAGTAAGATTTCAATGTGTACTTAATTCATTATTATACATTTTACTTGTAAAATTACATTTTATCATGTCTACTTACTTTCTAAGTTAGAGTCGTGTTGAAAATGTAAAAATTAACCTTAAAAATCGGTCACTAGTATCACCAGTAATTCTGAAATATAAAATCCAATATTCAGTGTAAACTATGATATGCAATGTACAAAAAGATAAAATTTTATTAGATTCATATGTAAATGTAATGTAACTGTACTGCAGCAAAACAAATTGCAGCCGAGTACAAAGTTCTCGTGGCAAATTGTTAGCATTGACCGTCTGTAGTCTAGACAAATAACTCTCTGTGTTATTTTTACAAGGTAAATACTAGAAAACAATTCAACTCTATTCCTTTTTGTTTACTTTCTGTTCGACTGGTAAGTATAGATTGTTTTAAAGTATTTTGTGCAACAGGCGATATACGTTTGTTTTAATACAGAGAATAAATCGGCTCGAAGGACCAACTTTGCGTAGATAACTTGTTCTAAATTTTATAAAGTTAAAAAACGAACAAGTATTAAGAAGATTTTATTACTTGAAGTAAAACTTAATTGTATAGGATTTAAGCTGTTTTTTTTTTAAAGTTATAAGCCGGAGTAAAGCGAAATTTTCAACTGATAAAGTAAACATTTTCTACTTTATCTTTACATTCTAAATTCACTCTTGTAAAATTTTAAATTTTAGTATTACCAAGTACAGTAGATACAAAAGTGTTTTAGGAATTATTTTTTGTAAACTCCGTTGAAAAAAATTGTAAGATGCCAAGTATTTCATTGAAACTGAACACAGCAATAATTAATTTCAAGATAATGAGATTGACGTTTTAAAAAGCGTCACCGAAACAGCCGATCGCCCAAAAACAAAACAATATCATTAATATAATCTGACAGCGCCTTTGGTACCAAAAGCTGTCACTTGGACAGCTAAAGGCTGTATTTTATAACAATATGAATATTTAAGTAAACATCATTTTAAATAAATATCCTTTATTACACGATAGATAAAGAGGTTAATGTTTTTCGCGAGTATGTATGTTGAGAGCGTCGGCGGATCAGGGGTTGTACTTGTAATCTACAGGTCCTGGGTTCGAATCCCCCCATGTATCAAAGTGATTTTTTGATTTTTTCGAATTTCACATGTACATAATTTACCTGACGTTCTTACGGTGAAGGAAAACATCGTGATATTCTGCGCATATCAGCGAAGAAATTCAAAGATATGTGTGAAGTCAACAAACCCGTATTGGGGCAGCGTCGTTGACTATGGCCAAACTAACTTAGGGTAGGCTCCGAGCCCTTCGGTGGGGACGTATAGTGAGGTGGTGATGATGATGATGGATGGGGTGTCATTCGAGTCGTCTTCTTCCCTGGAGTGCCAAATTTATTTACTTTATTTAAAAAAAAACATATCTACACAAAACATGTATACTGGACATGATAAATGTAATAAAAAAATTACATTGTCTTATTCCAGAGTCATAAGATTTTTCTATGTTTACAGTTTGCAGTATTATGTTATTGTACGTCGAAACAACATATTCATATTTTTAGTTTTTCTCACAATTTCAATGAATAATTCCTTTTATTTCACCCCCTATTTCACCTTTTACCCCTGGTTTCTAAAGGCTTAGAAATCGAAGTAAATGGATGCGCTATTGTTTATATTCTATGCGTACATTTCACTTTATTCAAATGCTTTTTCATTGCGACTGTACCACAGAAGGTGGTATAGCGAACAATAGAATCGAATAGCACATAGAAATGAGAAATTATAGTAATTGAGAGTTCTTTATCAAAATACTAGGGACCCAGACTTCGCACTGCTCCAATGCAACACATCATCATCACCAGCTCACTATACGTCCCCACTGGACGGAGCCTACCCTAAGTTAGGGTCACTGGGCCTTATTAACCACGCTGGCTCAGTGCGGGTTGATGACTTCACACATATCTTTGAATTTCTTCTCTGATATGTGCAGGTGGCATCAGGATGTTTTCCTTCACCGTAAGAACGTCGGGTAAATTATGTACATATGATATTTGAAACATCGAAAAATCACATTGGTACATGGCGGGATTCGAACTCAAGACCTGTAGATTACAAGTCAAGTGCTTAAACCCCTCAGCCACCGATGATCTCAACACATAACCTTCTTGAATCACGCTATCTATTAAAAAAACTACATCAAAATCCGTTGTGTACTTTTAGAGCGCGTACATATCTGAAACTAAATAATCGCACAACTGTTTATTAGTCTCGCTTTGTGATTCGACGGAAAATCAAGAATGAAAAAATAAATCCCTTTAATTTTATTGCTACGATCCATAATTGCTTTAAATCACAAATATAATTTGAAAATTGTCCTTCCTGATTGAACTATTAAATTTTATTTAAATTACGATTGTCTGAAAGCTCTTGAAAGCTCTCAGAGCGGTGTGAAATTGAAAGGTTAACTGAAGCGAGGGAGCGAAATATGAAATAAGACAATAGTCAAAAACATATTAACATCAGAATATATTTTTTACCATTCTATGTACCTTATTATGACAGTTACTCTATGGTCGCTATTAGATGGGTCCCACATTAAATTCCTTGACTCTGGCAAATATTGTAAGGTAAACAAATGTAGGCTTTTTGTAATAATTATTTTCATTATAATAAATATTACTTATAAAAACGTTAATTAAGTCTATTCAAATCCAAATTAAGAAAAGGCCCACGTTCTCCGTAATAAGATTTTTAACTTTAAGACTTCCTACTGTAGATGTATAATTAATTTGACCTTGTTTTTTAAAAGTCTTCACTCAGAAGAAATTTTAATTAAAAAGTGAACAAAACATACAACACTACAATATGTCACCGTCTAATAGCGAAGATCGTCAGTTTACAATCTGACAGACAGTAAATTGTGAATTAAATTCGTTTAATCAGATTAAGTAACATAGGACCTAACATGTAAACTACTAACTATTGCCCGCGACTTTATCTGTGCGGAATTAAAAAAATATTAACAAATATAGCCTATGTTTCTCACTGACTATAGATTTTTCATAGTGAATGAATTTATAAAATCGCCCTAGCAGTTTCCCATTTTCTTATCTTACTTTTCACTGTCATTATAAATCTATACTAATATAATAAAGCGTAAACACACATTTCTTTGTTACGTAAGATGTCAGCAATCACAGCATGTTTTTGAAGAATTCTTTTTTTAATAAAAACCCCTACAATTACGTCACGCTTAAGCAGCGGTCGCTTCGCGATTTCGGCGGATTTAGGTGGCCCGTTTGCCACCTTATCGTATAAAAAAAAAAAGTTTTAAAAATTATGTTATGATTTGAATCATAAACAAAACAAAACGGTGATTATCATAAGGTAATCTCAATAATATTATAAATGCGAAAGTTTGGATGGATGGATGTCTGTTAGAGTTTGTAGTCTAAACGGCTAAATGGATCTCGATGAAATTTGGCACAGATGTAGAGAATAGTCTGGACGAACACATAGGCATACTTTAGGTTTTTTTTAATTCCACGCGGACGGAGTCGCGGGCTAAAGCTAATAGCTAGTGCATTTGAATTTTGACATTTGACAAATGTAAACAATAAACTAAAGTTTTTATAATTTCACGCGTATGAAGCCGCACGCGAACACCTAGTGATAAAATAAATGAAAACTTCAGAAACCCAGCATCAGGAATTCAATAAACACAATGTAAATTTAGTTGACAGTAAGATTCTCTACTTCCATGACTTTTAAATAACTCCTATTATATGTTGAAAGCCATATTTCACAAAGTATACAATTAAAAGATCGATAAAACTTATAAAAAGGGATACAAGAAGAAAAGACCGTGTTTATTCTACAGACGTATGCGATGATCACTGAACGAAAGTTATAGCAACGACTTTCTTGATCCCATTAAACAGCAAGCGCTTGTAATTGTGTATTTCGAACTATTTGGTAAAGCCGAGACAATTTTCTGCCTCCCTCTGCCAGCGAAATTGCTCTTTATTGGCGACAATCCGCAAGACACGCCCGTTGCATCTTTGCGAAAAATAAAACGAATTGGAAAGAATGGAAAAGTCTGCCTTTTTTAGATTGCAACAACATTTTGATGCGATAAAATCCTGTCTAGATTACACATATGTACACTTGAAATCATACGTAATACTAATTTATAAATGTGAAAGTTTTGATGGATGTTTGTAGCCTAAACTGCTAAACGGATCTCGTTCATCATGAAATTTGGAAAAGATGATTTTAATTTCATGTGAACGGAGTCGGGGGCGAAAGCTAGTCTCTTTTATAAATTAAATTATAGATATCTTTGTGCAACTTAGAATAAATTGCTTAAAACTTATTTACTTTTTAAATCAATTCTTTCAACATTGGTCCAAAACTTTCTAGAAGGCACAAAACAAAAGACTATCAGCCGAAAGGCCTGTCCCACAACTGGCTGATAGAGGCTCAGATAGCTAAATCTCGTAATCATAGTAAAAGCCTAAACAAAGTTTTTCTATTACAAAATAAATATTCTTGTCTATCTCCAGCACTAAGTGAACGTAATGCAATCAATTTTCCAACTTCGTCCCTGCGTTGGTATTAACTTCGTTTGGAAACTCTTGAGCGCATTACGCAATAAATTGAGCAGAAAATTTAATCCTTATACCGTTGACAACTATATTGAAGGTAGGCCCCGTCTGATTACCAACTCTTCACTAATCTAAAAAAACACATGGCAGGACGAAAATTATCGACAAATATCGAGGTACAAGAAGCTGTGACTGTGTGTAGATCTTTCTGGAGACTATGTAGAAAAATAAAATAATTATTTAGAAAAAAAAACTTCTTTTTTAAGGTCGGGCTCAAAACTTTTCAATGTGCCCTCGTATATTTTGCTTACTGCTAAACTGTCTCACTGTCGAAGAACTTGTTAAGCTTATTGTCTCTTTTATTCTCTTTGTCAAAAACAAAGACGACTATCTCATCATCATCACTATTCACTTTTGCATATAAGCCTTCTTCAATACCTTCTATATATACTATGTGTGTCGTGTCTAACTCAAAGCTTCTTTAAAAACACACTTGAAACTAAACTATCGCTGAACTGTTTAGTCTCGCATTGATTCCTATGAACGTATATGCGCACACTACTCGATTTTAGTTTTGCAACTAAACAGTTGAATTGGCTGTGAAACAATTGACAATCGCACAACAGTTGTATGATAGTTTAGTCAAAGATGTGCGCCCGCTCTAAGACTACATTGATATCCATCATTACTTCAGAAATTGTGAGTTGAATGAAAACATTAATTTCTTTTGAGTATCACTTTTCAAATCATCTCATCAACTGGCCCTTATCCCTTACGGAGGGTCGGCACAGTATGTGCTACTCTTCCATACATTTCTATCAGC